>CM053610.1:7128786-7169585 GCA_028646535.1 Procyon lotor | reverse complement strand
ACCACATCTTCTTTATCCATTCATCTGTTGATGGGCATCTAGGGTCTTTCCATAGTTTGGCTATTGTGGACATTGCTGCTATAAACATTCGGGTGCACGTGCCCCTTCGGATCACATTTGTATCTTTAGGGTAAATACCCAGTAGTGCGATTGCTGGATCGTAGGGTAGCTCTATTTTCAACTTTTTGAGGAACCTCCACACTGTTTTCCAGAGTGGCTGTACCAGCTTGCATTCCCACCAACAGTGTAGGAGGGTTCCCCTTTCTCACACATCTTTGACGCAACCTAATTTTAAGATGCTGCTTGTAACGCGTTTTTTAGTCACCTAATGCTAGACCTTGTCATTTGCTGATCAGATTTCCTCCCCACTCCCTCCCCTATTTCCCTCCTAATAGAATCCTAGTTTTGTTCAGATGTCCACTCCTTCCCACTCAATCAGTTGCCAAGGGAAGCCAGCCCCGTCCCAACTGTTCAGTTTTACACCTGATTGGTGTAAGGTATTCCCATTCAAATCCCACTCGGCAGTGATTGGCTCAAGAATGTTCACTGGATAGAATTCTGGCCAATGAGTTGTGAAGGGAGGTCTGCTGATGTGGGAGGGGTGAGGTTTCTGGTAAAGGGTTCCAATCCTACGAAAAGAGACCCTTCACAGACAGCGAAGTCTCTTATTCCTCTATACCTCAGGCAAGGAGGTGACGCGTGGCATTGCTGGAGTCATTTTATCGATAGCCCCATGGGCATGCAGAGAAATGAGAGATGGACAGATCCTCCTTTGCTAATACAGATATCACTGAGCTACTGAATCAACCCACCCTGGAACCCACGTTACCTTTTATCTTTTTGTTGTTAAAAGTCCTCCATTCTTGAAACCAGCTCCAGTGTAACTTTTCATAAAGTTTCATAAAAGCATCTTCAATAGAAACACCTCCCCCAAGCTATGGTTTAAATTACTTAAATTGGTCAATTGTAGCCTATCAATACTAGAACCCTTGGGGCGGGGTCTTAAAATACGCAAGGTAAGGCCCCACTGCAAACATAACTGAATTGAAATTTTAGTGGGACATCTGCATTCTCACACACACAAAGTCATCAGAAATAGTATCATAAGTCTGATGAGATCTTTAAGCAAATTATCCAAAACTTGCAAAGAAGGCCAAGGATGACTGTATTTTGTTTGTTTGTTTTGATTTACTGTGAATGTTGAATGAACTCACCCAAGAGCTATTTAATATCTAGGAGAATGCATCCATGTTCAATTTACTATTTGCTATTTGGTTAAAATCAGATAACGTACGTTATATGTTAACGTATAGATTTCTATCTGGGGAAAAGAAATAACCCCCAACTGTTATAATTGAGGGACTCTACAGGACATTGCCCACTTTTGAATCTCTTAATAAATTCATTTTAGCATCCTTTTGACCAACTTATAAATCTGTATTCTGACTTCTTCTTTGAGTCTCTCTTGTCATCATATTGGTTCCCTTGTTTATTAATGAGTTGAATAAAAATTTTGACACGTATTCATTCTATATTTGTATGTGAGCCATGCTTTCAACTTTTTGAAAATTAAACTTTAATGGGATTCTTAGCCCTCTGGCTCATTTTTCCCCTCCCAAGGAGGCATGGCATGATTCCTTCCTTATTACCATTAATAGTTGCTTATCTTGATATTTGCAGGATAAAGGTAAAGAAAGTATTCAATTTTTCCATTTGTGCACGTGGCATTTTTGTATGTTTCTAAAGTAGATGCTACTGAGGCTACTGTTCTTACCTTTGGCCTCCATCCTTGGTGATTTCAAATGATGTCTTAAATGCATTTTGATGCTGAGCTAATTTCCTGTTTTACTGACAAAATTATGGCTCTATTTTCTGGAATACCTTTGGAGCACCCGGGGCAGGTGCAACCCAGAGTTTTAATTAGCTACCATCTAAAATCTAATTGCCGCCATCAGATCATGCCAGTTTACCCGATCATTTGGAACAAGTTTCTTTGGAGGTAGGGTTGCATAGGGGAGTGTGGTCAGCCAAGCAGGATGGTGTTCAAATCCCAGCCGTGCTACATTATCCTTCCATGGCTCTGGGCGGGTTCATCAAAGTTTTTTTCTTTCATGTGAAAAGGGGATAACAAGAAGCCACCTTAGAATGTGGTTTCTGAAGCAAGAGGGAAGAAGCTAAACGGAGTATCTCAGAGCTCACTTCTGAGACCCAGGGTTCAGGCTGAATTCAGATTCTGCCTCATACAGGCTTGCGATTTTGAATGCTACCTGACATCTTTGAACATCATTTTCCTCACCCAAAAGGTAAATAACAGTTCCTGTCTTGTAGATTACAGTGGATTGCTGTGTTCCTCAAACCTAGCTATTTGGTACCACGTTCAGAGATTTTGCTGTTATCTCCAACCTTCATGCACACTTATCACACATTTTGTCATATTTAGGTATCACTTGTACTATCACCTACTTAATCATTTTATTTAATTAATTTCGTTAACCAAATATTTGCCATCTACTTCTCTAGGCAGCGCAGAAGTTTGGGGATGTAGCAGGGAACGAGTGAGACAAAACTCTTGGCCCCCATGGAGGTCATGTCTTACATTTATGTTCAAAAGCCATATTAAGCGTCAATTAAAAACCAATATAACTTGAAAAAAACAATAATTTAAAAAATGGATAAAAAATGTTCAAAAGCCACTAGATACCCCCTCTGTCAACTGAGAACCAATCTCACTGGAAAAATAATTAAAAAAATGAAAATAGTAAAAGCAAAGCCCTATTGGTCTCACAGACTCCAGCTAGATAGGTCTGCCCCTTCTTTGTTTTAAAGAGAGATTTTCAACTGTTTGAGGAGCTTGGCATGGGCTAGTAGGGTACCAAGGCTTTCTCCTTGACATAATTGGGAAAATCAATAAAGAGATAGCTTTTCCCAGCGTGAGATTCGGCGTTGTTTAATTCTATTGTCCAAGTCAACTTCATTCATCACGAGGTTCCACCTTTGGAGTTGCCACTCCAACGCGACACGAGGCACTTCGAACTGTTCCTGGCACCGAGCAAATGCTCAGGGAAGGTAACTTTCGCCTACAGCAACATTCATCATCAAAGGGAACACATGCTTCTGTACACCTTTGTGGAGAGGAAAGGTCTGGGAATCCTCAGCAGAGTTATAATTACTTGTAGATTTCATGTCTGTTTCCACGAGGCTGCTGTTTCGCTCTTCCATCTTAGAATATGCTTTCCGAGCTCCGAGCTCCGGGAGCTCCTGGCGTCTTGTCTTTGTATCATTTGGCTCCTAGTACTAAAAGCCACATCCTGTTATGTTTGGTTGCTAGGTGGAGAAATGTTATCATGGGCTTCAGCAATAATTTATCCACAGAGCTCAAGGAGTTGTCATGTTCTCCTGACAGTGAGCTGTAGCACTTTATCAGCTCGCCTGTAAATCAGGCATGTGTGGGTGCGGATGCCAGTACTGTTTGATCTCTCTCAGACACTGTAATAATCTGCTTTTGTCTGATTGATTCCTTCACATCACCACGCACGTTGCAACGGAGAGTGGAGTGCCCTCTGTTTATCTCCGCTGGTCATCTGCGGGAGGCCAACAGGGCAGAAAATGCTCTCCGGGCCGAGATGTAAGAGTTTTTGGAATTAGGGCCTTTCCATCATATCCCGGAGCTGGTTTCGTTCAATAAATCAATGATAGCAGAATTGAATGCACTATAAATACCTCAAACCATATCTCTTACAAGAATGTAAGAGTAATTCATAGAAACAGGAAAGGTAACTTTGTGGGGAAGAATTAGGACCCCTACAAGCCACAGACGTTCAGGGCTTTTTACTGCTTGTGTTCACACCTCACCCTTTGAACTTTGGGGGAAGGAGAAGACACCACTGGCTGGCATTGGCTTCTGGAACATGCAGGCGGTAGAAACGAGGAGAACGGATCCTGTCGAGACTGATCGCTGCTTTTCCATCTAAAAATGAGTTTTTCTCAATTCCTTTCCGCTTCTGTTCCATATGGCCCTCTTTATCAGAGGGTGCGTCACATCAACATAATGAAGGGAACTGGACTCTGCCATTTGATGTTTTAGGAGTCGCTTTCCTGCCACCCCCACCCCAGGACCACCGCCTTCTGCCAAAGCGGTGTCTTTGGTGGTGATGTCTGTGGTGGTCTGCCTGCCTTTCTGATGGTTAAAATGCCTCCCTCTCCAGCAAGCTTAGTCCCTGTTTCCTGGGCTCCTAATTACTGACAGGTAGTTGGGGGGCACACTTCCACACCCCCAGCCCCAGGAGTCAGGTGGAAACCCATGGGTTGATCATTGCTTTGGCCTATGGCAGCACCTTGCTGAGCGGTGACCCGGGAGCAGGAGCCGAAGTCCTGCCTGCCCTCGTTGAAAGCAGAGGTCAGGCTGCATTGTCGACGTGACTGACCAAATCCCACTGGAAGAGGAGTCTGTTGCAGCGTCCCTCTCTTGGATGGCAGCAAGACAAAATTACATAAAGAAGCCTTTCAGCTCAGAAACGAACCTAGCTCCAGGGGTGGGGGTGGGGGGTGGGCAGCTTGAGCTGGCTGTTTAACACATATTCAGAAAGTTGTGCTTATTTTCATAATGGTAGTCAGTAATATTAATGATTCTTTGTTCCATTCCTATGGGTGGTCAGGCATATTTTAGGCACCAGATATACATATTAGAAGCAGTAAAACTAGTGCTTAGAAGAGGAGCAGGCAAACCACAGCGAAGGGCCAAGTCCTGCCCCACGCCTGTGGTTGTCAATAAAGTTTTATTGGAATATAGTCACGTCCATTTATTTACATGTTGTCTATGACTGCTTCCTGCTATAACAGCAGAGCTGAGTAATCGTGACAGAGACCATATGGCCTGCAAAGCTGAAACTATTTCCTACTGAGTGGTCCTTTACAGAAAACATTTGCCAACCCTGGGATTAGAGGATCTTCCCTGGAGCCAGACCGCCCAATCAGATTTTGGCTTTACCACTTACCAGTTCTGTGACCTTGGGCGAATTACATAACCTCTCTGACCTTTGGCTTCCTCCTGTATAAAATGAGAGTCGTAACAATATTTATTTTGTCATGTTGGTGGTGCATTAGCTACAATAACTGGGTAACAGTCTTCCTTCCGAATGACTCACTAGCTGGTCCCTTATGCTCACTCTGAGCAGCTACACCTGACCTTCCCCTGGCCTTTCACTGCTGACATCCTGCCTGGGCTGTCCCCATGCATTTGCTTCTATGAATTTACGGAGTACGTATGTGCAGCCTAGAGCTTTTGAAAAAGATCGGGACAGAGTTACAGCCTTCTCAAACAATGATACGTTATCAAATATGTTCCCAGAATTAGAAGATTTCTTCTGAGCTCTGCCTGAAAGTGAGTTAATCTGGTTGTTCGGATTAGAATGACGGTGGCCTCGGTGGTGTTACAGGATGATCTACAACACGCCGGAGAGAGAGTGTTTACTCTTTATAATTCTACAAGGACTTAGGAGCAGTTTAAACACAATAAAGGTTAAACCCACTGTACTAAACCTTGACTCCTCGAGATCTGATCTTGAAAGGAGCATTTCTGTACTCAGTGGGGCCAGCAGATTTCTCAAGTTAAGGGTCAGAGAATACCTGTTTCAGCCCTGCATCTATTCAACTCTCATTGCGGCATGAAAATGGACACAGAGAGGCGTGGTGGGGTTCCAATAAAACTTTATTTACAAAACAAGTGGTGGGCGAGGGCCCATAGTTTGCCAACCTTACTCTACCATCTCTATTTTAAGAAAGCTTATAGTTAGTCCTTGATCTCAACTTCTTAACGGGAATTAATTTACTAATCCCAAGAAGGATCTTACATGGTAGGTGTGTTGACAGCATTATTATGCATTTTCACGAATGAGGAAGTCAAGGGACCAGGAAATTAAGAAATTTGGCCAAGGTCATCCTGCTAATAAGTGTAGACACAGGGCACAACCCCAGTGTATTCCGGCTCTAGAATCAGTACAGTAAGCCACTATCTATACTGTCTTAGTCTTAGTGCAAACAGTGATTTTCTTTGTAAGAAAATCATTCCAGCCTTTCAATGTCTTTCATGTGCCTATTAAAGACTCCTTAGAGAAGATAGTATTTTTAATTTTTCAAAGTGTCCCTTGTTGGGTCAGTAACCAAAGAAGAGGATACTCTGTCTCTCTGGATGCTGATGGTTTGGGGTCACTTCATGGACATGCAACCAGCTTAGGGCCACAGGATCCTGCCCTCAGAAAAGGGGGCCCACACTTGGAGTTGAGTGTTCTTAGATGCCACATTGAAATTATTAATTTTATCTTGAAATTTTTGTTTTGTAAGTCCGATGGGACATGATTTGTGCCAGGGACTTGGAGCCTTAGCTCAAACTGGATCCTCCCTTCTACTGCCTGTGTGCTTCCCTGAGTGGGGTCTCGAAGGCCACTCCCTGGCACTGCCCAGAGACAGCTGCCGTCCTTGGCTCTGATCCCCGTGCTCAAGAGAATGCTAAGAAGCAAATGAGAAACTGCCCTGACAGATGGAAAGAGGGACTAGGAGAAGAAAGGAAGCATTTCCTCCCTCTTTTGTACAAGGTGTCCTGCATTTTCATTTTGCACTGAGCTTCACGAAGCATGTAGCTGGTCCTGGCCGACCCTCCACCAGCAAACTCAGAATCTACATTTTTGCAAGACCCCCTAGATGGTTCCTGTCCATTCGAGTCTCAGATGCCCGGCCCAGTCATGGCTTCCAAATGAGCCTGGTGATCTGAACACCTGTAAAAAAACGTCCCAGGTGATTCTGAAGCTCAGCCAGCAATGGGGCCATTGCCCTGTGTGCACGTTTCCCAGCCTTACCTGATGATCAGAATCACCTGGGGCAAGTTTTTAAAAGAAGCGCCAGGCTCCGGCGTCTGTCTTCCGAGAGTCTCCAAAGGAGGGCCTTGGGAAGAAGCATTTCTACGAAGCACTCCAGATGACCCTTGTTGTCGGGTAAGTTTGAGAAACTCTCCAGAACTGATACTCTGGGACCTAGAAGCTTCTCCAAATCCCTAACTTGCATCTATGCCTGTCACTTCTCGGGGCGCCCCGGCTTCGCCCCACATGCACTTGATAAACATCCTACCAAAGCCACCTGGTGTCACGCACCTGCGCGTTTGCAGGGAGCGGGGAAGAGCCATTTCCATGCGGGTTACAGCGGATTCCGGTGAAAAGGCAAATCTGTGTGTTCGGGGGTTTTGACACCCAGGCCTGGTATTGTAAAGATATCAAGACAAAGCAGGATGGCCAGGCCCCTGGGCGTCGGGGCCTTGGTCAACCTCTGTGAACATGAAGAGGATGGAGAGGAAGAGGAGGGGCAGAGCCTTCATTCCACGGTACTGTGCACGTGGGCTGTTCCCGAAGCCCTTGGACCATCGGGGGGTCCTTATGGGAGAGGCCCTGGGAGGGCACCACTCCACGTCAGACTCAGGTAGCTAGAACTTTTCTGTCCCACAGAGAGACTGGAAACGAGCCAAGATGTAGAGAAGCAGGAAAGCAGGGGTTTCAGAATCCAAAGCCTCCTGGGACCAGGGCAGGAGAACTGGCATCTGTCCCCTCACCCCCGACCCGCCAAAGGGGACAAGCACTCAGTTCAAGCCAGTGCTTGTCACGTGGGGATGTGGGTTCAGCCTTGCCTGCGATTCTGGCTTTTTGAGAGAAACCTGAAGCCTGGATTTTCATGTTAAATTTCCTTATTCAGATAATGGCAATGAATCTTAGATTTTTTTTTTTTTTTTAAAAGATTTTATTTATTTGACAGCGAGAAACACAGCGAGAGAGGGGACACAAGCAGAGGGAATGGTAGCGGGAGAAGCAGGCTTCCCGCGGAGCAGGGAGCCCGATGCGGGGCTCGATCCCAGGACGCCGGGATCTGATCTGGGCCGAAGGCAGACGCTTAACGACTGAGCCACCCAGGCGCCCCTGAATCTTAGATTTAAGGCACTTGGAAAACACCGTTCAGGCCAAACACAGCTCGTTTGTGGGACAGCTCTGGCCCACAGGAATGGCTTTTGCTATTTCAGGTTGGCTAACAAGGAGGAGTGCCATAGCAACCTGTTACAGTGGGGTCATGCTTTGGTGCCTTGGCCCGAGAAGGAAAATGGTACGTGCAAGGTGTGTGTGTGTGTGTCACTCCCTTGTTCCTGAGAACATGCCCCCCCGAAGTGTATACACTTATGTGTGAGTTTATGCATATATGCATGTATGTACTATATGTACTACGCATACACCATGGGCATGTACCACATATGCATGCATTATGCACACATGTATGTACTATTACTACATGTATGTATGTACAAACATGCATGTAAATGTTAGTACGTGCCATTATGGCCATACCATTCATACCTTTCATCCCTTTTGACTGATCAGTGACTGTGCAGTCAGTTGTTAAAACCTGTACCTCAGGGGCGCCTGGGTGGTTCAGTGGGTTAAAGCCTCTGCCTTCAGCTCAGGTCATGATCTCAGGGTCCTGGGATCGAGCCCCACATCGGGCTCTCTGCCCAGCGGGGAGCCTGCTTCCCCCTTCTCTCTGCCTGCCTCTCTGCCTACTTGTGATCTCTCTCTGTCAAAGAAAAAACAAAACAAAACAAAACAAAAAAAACCTGTACCTCAGACATAGAATCATTGTAGTCTGCTATCTTAACATATATTCATATAGGAGAAAATATAAAGAAATACAAAAATGTAAAGAAAATATAACTTACACATATAATTTTGTATTACATAGCATTATATTATGGAATATACATATATTGACATTATTAAATCCTCACGAATGTCAGACCTTGGCCAAAAGTCCTAGCAGCTTGATTATTGCCTGACCACCCATTTCCAGTTCTTTTGTTAAGAAACGTGGCAGTCAAGCTAAAGACTACATTTCCCAGCCTCCTTTGAGCTAGGTGCTGGCCAAGGGAATGTGAGCGGAAGTGGTAATCAAATCTTTAAAGGGGGAGGGCATTTCCTCTGGTTTTCTTTCCCTTCTTGCTGGTTGGGATGCAGAAGAAAATGGTAGGAACTGGATCAGTCATCTTAACCCATGAGAAGTTGCTTTTTGAGAAAGACGTTCAACAAGACTGGGGAGCCCGTGTTCCTACCACAGAGGGACCATAGCCAGCCTGCATGCCGGTGCTTGGGCTGTTGCATGGAAAAAAGCCCCTTTTTCTTTACACTGTATTATTTTTGCCTTTGTTATGTCAACCAGACCAGTTTCTCAATTTATACAGTGCCAAAATGCTGTGCCCAGAAATGTTGTCTTTTACTTTTTGGTCTTTAAAGTCATTCTAGTGGAGTCAAATTGCTTAACTTATGCAATATACTCAGGACAGTGTTTGAGGAATAGTAAATTCACAACATATGAAACCATTATTATTATTAATCATCACTAGTAAGAATAGGACCACTGTAATTCAAGGGAGACCTCCAGGTCACATTTATTTTTATTTATTTATTTATTTAAAGATTTTATTTATTTATTTGACAGAAGGAGAGATCACAAGTGGGCAGAGAGGCAGGCAGAGAGAGAGGGGGAAGCAGGCTCCCCGCTGAGCAGAGAGCCCAATGTGGGGCTCGATCCCAGGACCCTGAGATCATGACCTGAGCCAAAGGCAGAGGCTTTAACCCAATGAGCCTCCCAGGCACCCCTCCAGGTCACATTTAAAGAGCTTTGACAGAAGGTATGGATGACCCACAAGATTGTAAACTTCCTAACAGCAAAGATGCGTTATTTAAGTTCGTGTCCCTAGCACGTAGCCCAGTGAAGGGAAATAATAAGTGTACAATAAGTACAATAAGTATTTGCTGAAGAAACAATTTTAAATATAACCTGCATTTAAGTCTAGGTTGCAGAATGTAAGTTACTTAACCTCTCTGGGCCTCTATCATCTTTTAAACTCTAAATCAGGGGCCTGAAGAGATTATTGCTAGCTCTAACATCTGGTGATTTTCTGAACTTTTAAGCAATCTTGAAGATTACTTTCATTCTCACAAATCTGCTGGGTGCAGAGATACCTGGGTAGGAAGGTATATAGAGGAGGAAGTGACCTATGTCTGGGCTGTGGCCTCTTGGGTTTCTGGATCTGCTTGTTACCTGTGTGACGGTCAGCAAACTGCCCAACCTCTAGGAGCCCTGGGTTCCTCATTTGTGAAATGGGACGGTAAAAGACTGTTGCTTTTACCTGCCCCCTGTTGCCTGTCCCTGTCAGCTGGTGACAAAGGCCATTATTTCTTGGAACTGCTCTTCCCTCTCCTCTCTGTAGTTTGGCTGGGACTAGCTCCATCCTGGTTCCAGGGGACTTGGGGCCCTGGCGGGTCAGACCATCGGCTCCTCTGTGGTCACCACTGTGGGTTGTCATCTGACCAATCTAGTGTTCTGCCTGCCCCAATCATAGTGACTGGTTTAGGGGGGTGTGTGTGTGTGCGTGCAAGAACTGAGCTGCACCAGTGGGTTGCAATTCTGAGATTTTTATTCCAATATTGGGAAGAAAGGAGGCCTGTATTTCCATCCAACCTGAAGTGGATGGACTATATGTGACTCAAAAACAACATGGAGAGCCAAGTGGATAGGGCGTGACCAAGAGGCCAGCCAGTGTCGCTGAAGACTGACCAAGAGGTGGACAGAGTTCTCACGTTTGAGGTTCTACAGCCATCCCTGCCTGAAGTCTGTGGGGACTTCCCAGTCTTGTAAACCAATAATTTCTCTTTAAAAGTCATTAAAAAAAAGAATTTATTTATTTGACAGAGAGAGAGAGAGAGCGCACGCACAAGCAGGGGGAGCAGCAGAGGCAGAGGGAGAAGCCGGCTCCCCATTGAGCAAGGAGCCTAATGCGGGGCTCCATCCCAGGACCCAGGGATCACGACCTGAGCCGAAGGCAGACACTTAACCGACTGAGCCACCCAGGCGCCCCTTTAAAAGTCATTTTTGAAGCATTTCCTTAAGTTTTTTTTTTTTTTTCTCACTAATCTGGTTTAAATGGAAGTTCAGTCCCTTATATCTGACCCCACCCCCCAAAATATCCTTACTGATACAGTGATAGTTACACTTTGGGATTGGGGTTTTGGGGAAAGTTACATGAGAAATGGAAAATAATCCACATGAAATTTTTAGCCTAGCGCTGGGATAGTAGTTGCCTGGTTAATACTGGCTACTCTAGTGATGGCCTCGGGGAGGCAGGGAAAGGTGGTGGGTATCAGCATGGATCCAGGGCCACGTGACCCTAGCTCCAAGTCCTCTTGCCATCACTCAGAGGACTTCCTCTCTGTGCCTTTGTTTCTTCTGTAAAATATGATCCAGCTGATATATGCATCAAGTTAAAGGGGTGAATATATGTAACAGAGAGCCCAGTGTCTGGTATATAGAAGGTATTCAATTAATGGAAGTGGTCATTTCCTAATATTTATCCTATTATGTCAGGTGATGAATTCCTAGGTTGCAAACTCTGTTGCGATGGGAATCTTCTTCTTCTTATTATTTTAATTTGTTTTATTTCTAGACCCCAGCCCAGTCCTTGGCACAGAGTAAAGTAAGACTGAAGTTTGTTGTATGAATCACTTTTTTTTTCTTTATCAAATCCTTTTTGACTCCGTTATTACAAAGCGCCTCCTGAATGGATGTCCTGAATCCAGCCTGTCCCCCATTTGGCCTGTTCTCTAATTCTTTTTTTAATACATTGTCACTGAATGCCTACTGGGGGCCATGACTTGGGGCACTGGCATTAAAGCAGTGATTAAGGCAGACGAGGGGCTCACTTTTGTGGGGCTCAGGTTCTAGGAAGATGAACACAACTGATAAACTAATGAGTACATGCTCTAATAGCAGGGAGACATAAAGCAAGGTGAAAATAGAAATCTCTTTCTATTGGGTCCTCATGGAGGACCTGTTTGAAGAGAGGACGTTTGAGCAGAGATGTGAATGAAGGGAGGGGTGATGAAGCCATGTGGCGCTCTGGGGAGAAGAGGGAACCGTGTGTGCAAAGACCTGGTTTGTTCAAAGAACAGTGAGTGAGGTTAGGGAGATGAGATCAGAAGGCTAAGCAGTGGCCAGCTGACCCTGGGCCTACGAGACTCTTCATATTTTACAAATGCCATTTGAAATCCTACAGTTGATTTTCCTATTGGTAATCACATCACATCAGGAATCAAAACTTTGTGACTCCTGATTGCTTTTGAGTAATGTGTTGCATAAATTTGGAGCCTCTCTGTAGCTTCTACCGATTTCTCTTTGCTTCAGTGCAGCTGGTCTTTGAAGTCTTAAAAAAAAAAAAAATTCCATCTCCATGCTGCCTCAGGGCCTTTGGGCATGCTGCTCTCACAAACAGTCCTTTCTCTCCCTGGACCATCCTACCTGTTCATCTGATACTTCCTCAGGGAGCCTGCTTTGACCTCCCTCCTGAGGCTGGATCAAGTTCCGCTAGGACACGTTCTCAAGGATTTTGTTCTCCCTCAAAGCACTTCTTATACTTGCAAATAATATATCGAGTACTTGATTTCATGCCTGTCCCCTCTGATAGTTTATAAGCTTCCAAGAGTAGGCTTCTTGTATGGCCAGGTACTGGTGTCCTCAGCTCTGAGCAGGGTGTTAGCATAAATACTCAATATTACATCAATAAATATCATTAAGAATTATAAATATTCTGAGGCAAGCCTGGCACCCCCTGCACCCTTGCTTACCTTCCTCCACTTCCCTCATCTGCACACACATATAGATGGCACCTCAAGTGAGGGTTACAGAGTTGGGGTTTAAAAACTCAGAAGTGGGGGACGCCTGGGTGGCTCAGTCGTTAAGTGTCTGCCTTTGGCTCAGGTCATGATCCCAGGGACCTGGGATCGAGCCCCACATTGGGCTCCCTGCTCAGCAGGAAGCCTGCTTCTCCCGCTACCATTCCCTCTGCTTGTGTTCCCTCTCTCGCTGTGTTTCTCTCTGTCAAATAAATAAAATCTTAAAAAAAAAACAAAAACAAAAAACTCAGAAGTAGGAGAAATGACTCTTGGCAGCCTGTGGGGAGAGATGAAGAGGGTATTTGAGAAAGTTCCCTGGAGGTGATGGTGTGCTTAGAGAGCCTCTAGGAATGAGCCAACCTGGGCCCTTGGGGCTTTGAGAGGCTGGATCTCCTGCTCAGGGTGAGATGGGATTAATCTTTTCTCATGTTAAATGTAGGAAGAGTCTAAAGGATGGGGAAAGAGAGAAACATCTGTCCCCAGAAGGGCAACTCTGTTGCCTAGAGCAGACCAGCAGAAGCTGCAGACCCACCTAGAGATGATCCAGACGCTATGGTGGGTAGTGTCGCTGCAATGTTTTCCAACCTGTTACAAAGCCTCTCTGGTGCAGAGTTGACCTTTTGGTTTACATCTGAGTGACACGGGCTGCAGCATTGCTCCTAATGAGAAGGTGAATGGAAAAAGAATGTCTAGGGGTGCCTGGGTGGCTCAGTCGTTGGGTGTCTGCCTTCGGCTCGGGTCATGAGCCCAGGGTCCTGAGATCAAGCCCCGCATCGGGCTCCCTGCTCCGCGGGAAGCCTGCTTCTCCCGCTACCATTCCCTCTGCTTGTGTTCCCTCTCTCGCTGTGTTTCTCTGTCAAATAAATAAAATCTTTAAAAAAAAAAAAAAAAAGAAAAAAAAGGAAAAGAACGTCTCAAACCCTTGCTATCCCGTTTAATGAGAGTTGAATTTTTCTCTACCATTTCTTAAGGAAAGGCTTCAAAAATGACTTTTACATCAGAAAGGGAAAGCTGATCACTTCTTACTCTGTGATTCTGCATCCCCTGAGCTGGGATGAGCCCAAGGGATTGTAACGTGACGAGGAGGAAGTTTGTTGACCACCCCCGGGCATGTGTGTACTTACGCTTCCTGCTGAAATGATGCTTCCCTGCACCCCCCTGACCCCTCACCCCTCCCCTGCCCTCAGCTTGCAGTTACTGTGTTCCTTCCTTGGCCCTGCGAGATGCTCCGTGCTGGTGACATCATTCATGGCTGTCACCATCTGCCCATTTTCCCTGAAATTGCGGCAGAGTGCAGTGCAGAACGAAATATGCCCGAAAGGCTTGCTACTAAATGGTCCAAGAAGTACCTAAGTATTTTTAGATGGTCCCAAATCATGGGCTGTTTGACCCTGTGGATATGTGGTCTCTGTTTTCACCTAAAAGGGAACCATCCTAAGAATACGCAGTGCTTCAAATGCTCACTTTTTTTCCGTGCAAAATTATCTAAAGTACTATTTTGACCCAAAGAACTCATTCTCCTTTGGATTTCGTTAAAGTAAGAAGAGAGGTGTTTGCTTTTTTCTTTCTTTCCTCTTTCCTCCGAGCCTGTTCCCGATTCACCTCACGAGCACTTCATAAATCTTGCATCTGGGTAATATAACATTCTACGGTGCTTTTTAACCAGAACATTTTGTTTTCTGAGTGATCTGGCACTGAGTGGTCTGGCAGAGAGGGGCAGCGCTGGGAAAGGGAGAAACCGCTGAGCCGGGGTGGGGGGGTGGGGGCGAGGGGGTAGGGGTGGGGGCATGGGGGTGTAGGGGCGCAAAGCCTGCCAGGGCACACTGGAGTTTCTGCAGCCTCACCAGAGAGTTCTCTGCCGCAGAGTGGTTTCAAAGTTGCACGGACTTCCTTCCGATGCCAACATCTTGCTTTTCTAAAATTTCAGAGTCCTCTGAAATAAAACTTTTTTTTGAGGTTTTTTTTTTCTTTCCCCCAAACAGAGGGGTTTCTTATTTCCTCCCACACTCCTTCCTCTGTGCTTCCCCACATACCAGGAAATTAAATTGTGAATTTAAGTTTGCTAGGTAGTATCTAACCAATGCCTGATTTACTTGGGAATATGGAAAATTTACTATTTACTATTTATACCGTGCTTTGTCCTAAAAGGACTATGTGGTAATGCGCATGCAAAGTGTAGCAAACAAAATGAAATAATAAAAGAAAGTAAATATAGAAATTTAGGATGAGGGAAAATAACAAATTAAAAATCAAGAACATATAAAAGAATTTAGTGAACGTGTTACCAAGCTCAACTACAAGTGCCCTTGAAATTTGGCTCTGAGCTTCCTGGCAACCAAAGAAAAAAGGTGTGGGTGGCCCAATTGGTTTATTAAAAAATGCAGAGTATCATCAGTCCACAGGAGATTCAGAACATTTCATAAACCTTAATTTGGAAAGGATCTCACATAAGGGCATGGGGGATAGATGAATTATAGGACAGTAGTTTGCATGGAATTAGAACTTGTTAGCATCGTTCATGAACAGCCAAGGCCATAACATTAAAGCAACTCAGTGAGAGGTTTCCAGAAAGGTACCGTGGCATGAGAATAAGGCATACACATAGGGGGAATAATTAGGAGAATCTGCTACGTAGCATGGTTACCTAGAGAAATGAATGTCATGTCACTTTTATGGAGATTGTCCCTTGTGGAAGCCAACAAGAGGCATAATAAAAACCATCTGTCTAGATTGGGGGCTATGTGGACGAACTGGCTGAGCTCTCACCTGGGAACACTGAGCTAACATGTGATTCATAGGGACACATTTGACCTCTTGTGTAGATTAATGGTGTAGTTGACAAGGACTGCTTAATTTCAGAGTTACATTAGGGGGGCTTCTCAGCCAAGGCACCGAGCGTCTGGCTTGATTGAGACTACGCCTCTCAGGCAGGGCCCAGAGCTTCTCACATGCCTCGGACAGAATGTTAAACACCTTGTCATGCCTCAATCTTCTTAATCATTACTAATGATGACTATAAAAATGATGACCATATTCAAGGTAGAGGCGAACAAAGGCAAGGCGGTGACTCACAGAGTTGAGCAAGGTATCATGGCAAGAAAGCCAAGGCTGGAGACGGAGTGTTGGTTCTTGCCCCAGCCCAAACATGATCTGTAACCCGGGCAAGACTTGCACGTCTTCATGTTTCCTTAGTTTACAAGTGAGCCTATGGCAGTGTTTCTCAAAGTGTCCTCCTGTGACCAGCAGCAGCAGCATTAACTTGACCTGGGAATGAATTAGAAATGCAGGTGCTTGGGCCCCACTCCAGACCCACTGAATCACTCCAGGTCATTCTCTGAAAGAAATGCTCAACTTTGGGAACTATTAGACCTTGGATTAGGTCTTTCATGTGTGTGGAATTATCCCCAGTTCTCCATCCCTATTTGTAGGGATTGGCTAGCTCCTCCTGTTAGGAGGTAGAGACTAGTCCTTCAACATTGGAATATTTGCTGGGGGTCTTGCTTAGGCCAATGGAATGTGGCAGAAAAGATGGGATGCTATGTCCATTCTACCTGATTCCCATTCTCTCTCTCTCTCTCATCTCTTTTTTCAATTTCTCAGAACTCAGCCACAACCGTGACACATACCTGGACTAACTTGCCAGAGGATTAAAATCCACATGGAAGAGAGCTGAGTCATTGCTGTGGGCAGTCCTAGACCAGCCAGCCCCCAAGCGATCCGCTAGCTAACCAAAATGCGGAAGGGAGCTCAGATGTCATTAGGTGGGCCTGGCCCATCTAGAAGACACTCTAAGTCAACCTGTAGTCTTGTGAACTGAAATCAATGGGTATTGCTTTAGGCTACTGGGTTTTGTGGCTTTTTGTTATACAGAATTACCATGGCAATAGTCATACAAGATGGAAATTCCACAATTGTGCAATTCTAACAGTTCTGATCTTCATCTCTTGTTAGCAATCCTGAATTCACAGAGAGCAAATTCAGGGGCAATTGCAACGTTATTTTTTCTTGACTACATCTGTTTCCTCTTCTGAACCCCTGTTCCATTATGAGGTGGGTAGTTACGTGATTCTCAGTTATTTCCCAGAAATCTAGGTCAACACATTCATGGCAGATGTTACTTCTTACCATTACTCCAGCTGTCTCCTTCTGAGTGCACAGGAAGATGGCGCCTCCCCGTATCCTTGAAGTTAGGTGTGAGCAAAGGACTATTTTTGGCCAATGAAATGTGAGCAGGAATAGGTCATTTCTGGTTGGAAGCATTTAGGAGTTTGTGCGCAATTGTCTCTGTTCTCTCCTCCTCTTCCTTTAATGGTGGAGGTATGTTGTTGCATAAATACTCCAAGATTGAAGTAGTCTTGAATGCTCTGCTCACACATGGGGATTGGCTGCCCCAGGGAGTTGCCTGAACCTCTTGCTGGCTTGTCGTGAGCAAGAAAGAAACTTCTGTTTCTTAATTTTCTCATAGTTCTGGAGGTTGGAAGTCCCAGATCAAGATGTCACCAGGTTCAGTGTCTTCTGAAGCCTCCTTGCTTGGCTTGCAGATGGCCACCTTCTCGCTATATCCCAATATGGGCTTCTCTTCATGTGTGTGTGTCCCTAGTGTCTCTCTGTGTGTCCAAAATTCCTTTTCTTGTAAAGACACTCATCCTTGTGGATCAGGGCCCACCCAACAACCTCATTTTAACTTATCGACTTAACTTATTGACTACTTTAGAGACCCTATTTCCAAAGATAGTCATATTCTGAGGGGCTGGGGGACTACAGCACATGAATTTGCAGCCATAAATGCTGGAAATGTACGTTCTAAAGGCACTGAAGTAGGACTAGAGAGTCAGTGGATAGTTGGGATGGGGACAGCACATTGACTTTAATCTCCAGCATCCTATCGGTGGGTGGGATACCTAATGTTGTACAGGGCTCACATAAGGCTCCTGCCTTGTGCTTGTCCTGACCCAGATGGCCAGTGTATCTTCTCACACTGTTGGCTACGTTTGTATTACTCTGGCCATACAGAGGAAAAACAAACCATCTGGGGCACACTGGTGTGAAGAAGCATACTGAGCCTTTCTAGGCCCATCTGACAGTCTGGGGATTTGCCTACCCATTTCTCCACTGCTCTCACACCAACTGAACGATCCCCACAAACCTTGTATCCTTCAGGGTTTCACCAAGGGAGCACATTCCAGCACCTTCTCCTTTTGGGTCCCTTGAAATTCTCTAGGGTTTCTATCCCTTCCCTCCATTTTAGGGTGATTCTGGGATCTTCATGTGGGCCTATGATTTGGGGCTCCTTTCTAAGAACCTAGGGTTTCACGAGCATCTAAATCTGTTTTCCTTGGCTCTTTCTCCTCCACTTCTAATTGGGTGGGAAAAACTTGCTCTGCCTAATTGTATATTCTTCTGTAACTTTTTAAAAGCTTTTTTTTTTTTTTGGACCTTGACTTTGAAACTCAAAACTGGAGACTTTGACACCTTTGCCCTTCAGATCCTCTATGATAAACCTAGCTGGGGGCAAGATCTGCCAATCTCCATGCATATCTCAAGATATGCCAAGTTAAATCTTTTTATTTATAAAAAGAATAAACTTTGAATGGAGACAAGCCATGAGGTGGGAATAAATTACCAGGAATTAAACACACCTTACTTAACATATCAAAATACTTATCCCCTGCATCAGAATGTATAAGTTTGCCCTAATAAGATTTCTTATTCTTAACACCAAGAAATAAGACTAAATTCTGCCTTGAAAGAATTCGGCTTTCATAGTGAGAGGGTGATACCCTTGGTTTAGAAGGCAAGCTCAGGGTCCAGAAAAAGGGAAAAAGTTGCTTGATTTTAGCTGACCATTGAGAAAATGAGAGGAGTTCATTTGGAGGCAGTGTTTGAAATATAGGGCAGAAAATTGAGTTTTTCAATATAAGAGCAACACTGATATTGCACAAATATTATGAACACTTCCAAGTAAAGTAAGAACATTGTGAGCGCAGAAATGAATTTGTGATTGACATAAGGAAGAAGGATGAATAGAGAATGATCTATAGTGTTTGTCTGAAACCTCATAAAAGTGTATCTGAATGCTGGTTTTTCTCAGTTTCATCAGCTGCGAACGACTATATGAAAGATGTGTCTGAGTTAATGAGGGCCTGGGAGTCCTTTAAAAAAAAAAAAGGATTATTTAGGAGAGTTTTCTCCTTAGGACCAGTTGGGTCTTACATGTTGAGATTGGGGTGTTTAACATCTGAATTCTCATTTTCCCTCATTAATCTTCCCTCTTCATTGTCAGGTAGTGCCCCCTCCCCTGGTCCTTCATATCTTCTTGATCTCTCCATGCTTTTCAGGAGGGATGGATTTCTTGATGTGCTCGGTTTATTGCTTAGCCACCAAATAATAAAAGTGTTTACAGTATGCTTTGTTAACTCATTCACTGGTGTAGGGGTCAGCATACATTTTGTATAAAGGGCCAGATAGTAAATATTTTTGGCTTTGAGGGCTGGACTGGCCCTGTTGCCATGACTCAACTCTGCCAACGTAGAAGGAAAGCAGCCTTAGGCAATAAGTAAGTGAATGGTCATAGTTGTGTTCCAATAAAACTTTATCTATAAGAACAGCCAGTGAACTGGACTTGGGTCTCCGGCTGCAGTTTGTGACACCTTGGTCCTCATTGGTGGTGGGAGTAGCAGAGCTACCTAGTAATGGAAAATGTTATTTTCTAGTCATTTCTCATTTTCCATCCTCATTTTAAATTTCCAAACGTTCCATCTTTCTTTGTTCCTCCAGTGGCTCATGGACTTATGTGCTGAAAGAGCAGCTGGTGTGAGATAAGCAGGTGAACTCTATTTTGGATTATGCTGATAATTCAGGAGAAGGGAAGCACCACCTAGACTCCATGTGTATACATGTAGAGTTAGGGGGCGGAGAAAAGCACCTACTTGCCGTGAAACAGAATGAGGGGAGGTTTCTCGTAAAGAACAGGTGAGTGGCTCAGTTGGTTGAGCATCTGCCTTCGGCGCAGGTCATGGTCTCAGGGTCCTGGGATGGGTCCCCGCATGGGGGGTGGGGCATCGCTGCTCAGCAGGGATCAGCAGGGAGTCTGCTTCTCCCTCTGCTTGCACACCTGTGTGCACACACATTCTCTCTCTTTCAAAAATAAATAAATAACTAAAAAAAAAAAACAACCAAAAAACCGAGCAGGTACCCGCTAATAGCTGAGGAGTAGAGCTGGCTGTAGGCTTGCTGGGCTCTTGCTTTCTCGCACGTTCCACATTCTTCTCTTCATGGTCTCTGGAAACTCCTCGAACGTGGCCCATTCTCTCGCAAAGCTGTATCCTGTGAAAAGGCCAAATGATACTTAACACCACCAAGGGGATTTTCTTTTATCAGGGGCTCTCCAAATATATTCATGATTTATTTTCTTCTGATTATAATAGCTATATTTGTTTCTTATCAAAATTTGGCAGCTACTGGAAAAGGATAATGTTTGACAACCTACTATTTATTGAATCTCTTTTATTCAGCACGGTGCAAGTCATTGTGTGTTGTGTGTGTGCGTGTGTGTGCATTTACATATCACACACACACACACACACACACACACACAATCCTAAAGACTCATGACAAATCTTTGAGGTAGCTAGTTTTAGGCAGAAAGAAGTTAAGAAACTTGCCCAAAGCACATATTGGAGGCAGGATTCAAACATAGTTGTCTGATTGCAAAACTCCCATTTGGTTTTTTCCGGGTACTACACTACCTTTAGGAAGAAAGAAAAAATAATCCCTTGCAATCTCCCTCAGGGAAAACCGTGGTTACCTTTTGCTGTTTTTTTTTTTTTTTTCTTTCTCCCCCAGGGTTTTCTGGTTTTCCTTCTATTTTTTCAAGCATAGCTGAGATGATCCTGCAAAAATAATTTCATTTTCCTGTTGTTTTTCACTTTCCATTACTATTTAAGTGTCCTTTTTTGGTGGGTGACCCTCCTGGGAGCTTCCCAGGTATAGCCTGAAAGTGGTCCTTGTTTTCAGAGGGCCGAGAAAGACAGAAGAAAGTGGCAGACCACTTCAGGTTGGTGGCAGTTTTAAAAAGGAGAGGGAACTTACTTAAGAGGCTTGTCTCAGGTGATAGCAGGACAAATGGGTCCCTGCAGCCGCTGGCCAAATTTTAAAAGTTTCTAACTGGACACAGTCACATATACTGAGCATGTGTTGTCAATAGCACATCACTGCCTCAAGGTTATGACCTTGAACAGCCTTTAAGAGTGGGGACAGTGTGTGGAACCCATAGTCCAAGGAGAGGGGAGGAGGTGAGGAGCCTCCAAGTGCCTGGGTCCAGCTCATGGGTCAACTGGTGGTCATGACTTTTTGATGACCTTTCCTGACATTCCAAAAGCTCTTTGTCGGTATCCTTTTAATGGTGCCTACTACTTCTTTATTTTGTATATTGTAATTACTTAACCAACTCTAGTCTGTTGAACATTTCAGGTATTGCTAGCTTTTCATCGTTTTAAATAAAGAGGCAAAGGACATCTTTGAATATGAGACGTTTCCCCCCCATAAAACTTCAAAATTCTGAAAAGTTATCAAGAAACATGGAAGTGCTATTTTGTAAAAGGGGCAGTTAAGATACTTGCTTACAGGCACCCCCAAATCTCAGTTATTGAGAAAAAAGAATATTTCAGTGCAAATTTAGAAAGAAATCTAAACGGGGGCATCTGGGTGGCTCAGTGGGTTGAATGTCTGCCTTCGGCTCAGGTCATGCTCCCAGGGTCCTGGGACTGACACCCGCATCGGGCTTCTTTCTCAGTAGGAAGTCTGCTTCCCTCTCCCTCTGCCTGCTGCTTCCGCCTGCTTGTGCTCTCTCTATAACAAATAAATAAATAAAATCTTAAAAAGAAAAAAGAAAAAAAATCTAAATGACTGCCCAAAGTCCAAATCCATGATGAACAAAATATCAACATTTTAAATAGAGGCAGGGTCCAAACTGCAGATTTTCCCTTTAGCCTTAGGTTCCAATATGGCCCCGGCATGGTTCTCAGTCCTGGCTGAGGAGACATAATGGGTTTCTGGAAGGAGGTATCTAGAACCAACTTTATGACTCTTATTAAAGCCTCTGGGAAGCTATCTGTTGGGTGTTTTCTCCTGAAAGGGTGAAGACTGCCTGGTTTCAACCCCCAACTGTGCCACTTACCGCATCCACTTGGCCAAAATGCTTATGCTTTCTGGACCTCCCTTTCCTATATTCTCCGTGGAGATGATGATAATCCTTCATGCCTTCAACTTATGGGAGGACTTAGTGAGATACTAGTGGGTCCCTTCAATAGCCAGTGTTTGGCTTGTGTTAAAGACCCAAGAAATGCATGTCCTTCGACAGCCAAGTTGTGAGCTGTGGCCCCAAGCGGAAGGCAGCCTGCAGATCTATTTGCTTCCTTCCATGGGATATTGTTAGATTAAAAAAAAATATTAGGGGCGCCTGGGTGGCTCAGTCGTTAAGCATCTGCCTTTGGCTCAGGTCATGATCCCAGGGTCCTGTGATCGAGCCCGCATCGGGCTCCCTGCTCGGCAGAAAACCTGCTTCTCCTGCTACCATTCCCTCTGCTTGTGTTCCCTCTCTCACTGTGTTTCTCTCTGTCAAATAAATAAAACCTTTAAAAAAAAATTACTTGTCAGTATTGCAAAATCATGAGATTGCTGATTAAAAAAAAATCCTACAAAAATCAGATTTGGCAACCTGCCTTCCCTCGTGGCCAAATCTACAGATGAGATTTCTTTAGAGGAAACAAATTCTCTCCGGTTCATCCCAGACCGTGATTGTCAGATTTTGAAAATAAAAATACCAAAACCCAGTTAAATTTGAATATCAGATAACTGAATAATTTTTTAGTGCAAGTATGTCCCATGTCATATTTGAGACATACGTATACTAATAAAAAAGTATTTACAAATTTCTTGAAATAGTAAGACATGATTTGTTGTTTATCTGAAACTGCAGTTTAGCTGGGCATCCTGTGTTTCATCGGGCAACCCCTCCCCGCCCCCCAGGAGCCTCACTTGACCTCTGTGGGCATTAGCACAGACCAGGCTTGACTCCAGGAGGAGAGCTCAGATTCCAAGCAGAGGTAATATATGACAAGCCGCACAGAAGTGCAGTCACTGAAGTAGAGTTTTCAGCTGTTTAATGAGCTGGCTTCAGGTCTGGGGCCTTCGCTGCCTAGGCATCGTGGAAGCCGTTTGAGGGATAAAAGCATCTAAGGCCATCTCAGGGCTGCTGGGCGAGTACTCCGAGCAAGTGCTTGTAAGTGTGTAAGTGAAGACAGATGAACCCCGAACACTCTCGCTGCTGTTGGGGGGCTTTCAGATAGAGAATCAGGTGTGACAACGTCCCCGTGGCAACAGCAGCCATCTGGGACGGGCAGGACGTGAAGGATGCTGGCCTTACATCAGCTTGAGAGACCCTGCTGAGAAGGCAGGCAGTTTTCAATAAAGAACTGTTTATGTCTCTGTTTGAAGGAAGAGAGAGGTAGGTACCTATAACAAGACTGCTCTGCACACTGATTGAAGATTTTCTTCTCTCTCTCTCGCTTCTAGCAAATGGAAACAGGCAAGCCTGGGCAGGAGAGAATTAGCTAGAACAGGAGTTTCAACCTTGGCACCGTTAACTCTTGGGGTTGGATATTATTTTTTGTTGTCGGGGGCTCTCCTGCACATCATCGTAAGATGTTTAGCAGCACCCCTGACCCCCACCTCCTAGATGCCAGGCCCTCCCCACCCACCCCAGCTGTGACAACCAAAAATGTGTCCACATTTTGCTAAATGTCTCCTGAGAGGCAGGTTCTTTCCCTGTCGAAACCACTGTACTAGAAATATCACCGCGAGGATGAATTAGGGCACAGATACCTCAAAGGGCAGGCAGTAACTTCACCGTGAGAGTCAAGTTGCAAGTTTAAGGTCGTGGGGGTGGGAGGACCACCTAGAGTTCAAGTGTAATTGTGAAGTTCGCTGGCCAAATGAACCTCTTCTGTGCAGGGAATTTGGGTTAAGAGAATCTAGTTCGCCGCTATCCAAACGGGAAAATCCGCACCATCACTATTTGGTTTATGGTACGGATCATCATGTGTTTCACCTCTGTGCATCTCCCACTTTTTGGATACCTCTCTTTCCACTCCCTGGCCCCCACAAGTGTCCCACTTTGCAGCCCGGGGGGAGGGGTAGCCCCACCTCTACCCCTGGCGACACTTAGGTCAAGGGACATTTTCAATTGCCCCAGATCGGATGAGTAGAAGCCAGAGACGCCCCCAAATATCACACAACGTGGACAAGACCGCTCCCCATAACAAAAAATTTTCTGGCCCCAAAGAGTCACACTCCGGAGGCTGAGAAACCAGGCTGCAATAGGAATGAAGGTGGGTGCTCACCTAAGCAATTCAGGAGGAGAGCTTTCCCTACACACCCCAGGCCCCTGGGGTTTGAGAGGACTCCTCTCGAATCTGTAGTTGGGGTAATGTCAGCATACAGACTCTAAGGAGGGACATTTTCTTTTCTTTCCATTTTGTACTCATGCCCAGAAATAGCAAGACTAGCAATTCTGTGAGGAAATAGGTGCTTAGGTAACCTTTCCCTTCTTTCTTTGGGGGTTTGGGTATTTTACAGAAGTTCATCTGGGCCTCAGATTCATACCTGATCCTAATCTCTGATGAACATCATCAGATAAAGGGATTCTCCTAACACATTGAGGGCAGACAGGAAAGAAGCTTAACAAGTCTGGTGAGGAGAGAAGACTGTGGGGAGAAAAATAGACCAACTCGATTTCCATACACAGTCCTGAATCATCTCAGCATCATTATCAAAACACTATCTGCGCTATTTTCTGTGGTTGCAAATGGGAACAGTTTTGATGACCTGTGTTTGATCAAGTTGCTGATGTGCCCTTCCCCCCACGCCTTGTGCCTTCTGTTCTCTTTGAAATATTATTTGGCTCCATTTTTTTTCCCCTCTAGGTATTCTCTCTCTCTCTCTCTCTTTCTCTTTGTGCGTGCGTGTGACCACAATTGTAGTTTCAGTAAATAAAACGGCTGCTTGATAACGTGGAACGGCCCAGCGCTTAACTCTGCCCTTGGAGATCCTTTACATCAAAGCAGCGATCAAAAAGTGGTGCAGATAAAATTTGTCATCAGGGATTTCCTACAAAAGAATTACAGTGGAGAAATGGCCTGATCGATACTATGGATTTTCACTGCAGGGGCTGGTGGTCCAATTGCCGTGAGACACTCACACAGATAAAAGGGCATGGCTGCCACTCCGTCACAGACTGCTGACTCAGCAAAAACTTGTCAGGTATTTATAGTCCGGAGCGATACAGAATTATCACCTTGCAGTGCCCGGCGCGTGTTCCTTCGGAGATTGCCTTCCTTTATGGGATCGCTAAATGCAGGTGAATAGAAAAATGATGGCTAACAGCTGTCAAAATGCAACAGAATGAAGTACTTAAATCTTTTTTTATCCATTAAAAGGGTAACAACCGTACATACATCATGGCACAGACATTGTAATGATATTTGGGGGCTGGTAAACGAGGGGGTAATAAACAATATATGTTCTGATCAGAACAGCAGAGGAAATAGACCTGGGGGGGAAGGCAGGGCTTCTCTGAAGCCTTATAATTACTTTAATGGTTGAACATTACCTAACAGAAAGAAAACAAAATTACATTTGCCTCCCCATCTCTGGGAGACCCGCTTTCCCCTTAGTTGGCATTTTGGAGGCACTGAACTATTCCCTAAAACACTTAACCAGGCTCGCTGCGTTCTGAAATTTACTGAATTTCACGTAGGCCAGGTCAATTACAGCACGTGGAATAACAATCACTTATTGGTAAGATTCTCCAGCTGCAAGACTCGGGGGCCCAGTGAGAACTTTCTCTTGCGCATTTCCAACCTCCCTGCTCCCGCTGAATTTCAGCTGTGCTCAAGGCGGAGGAGCACGCACGTACCTTCCATCCCACTGCATGGGGTTACTCCTGCAGGAGAAGACCGATCCGCTGGTCGTCCTGGCTTCGAGTTCCTTAGCCGTTCCCTACCTAAGGTAAGTAATTTCCCTGATTCCCAGTTAATGTTTCCTCGAGGAACTCCTCTGGAAAAAAAATCTCACTAATCCACCTAAAACAGCCATACAGTATTTATCTTATTTTTTATTACGTGAGAATCAACTTTCAGAAAGGTTCGAAATACCACTATGGTTCCTCTGTAGAATCCTGGTTGGTTTGAAAATACGCCGCATTGTGCCTTGTACACCCCTTTTCCCTAAAACATTTTACTTAAATTTTCAGTGAACCCTTTTTTTGGTAAGCTTCAACATTAAAAGAAGAATGCTTTCCTTATTCTCAATACTGAAAAAGTCCTGCAAAGCAAATAGGGAAGTGAACAAAATATATAGGATATCATTAATAACAGGGCCTCTGGACGTTAATGAATTCTCCATTTCTTGAACAGCTGTGGTGCGATAGGCCTTGTGAAGGGTGTTGAAGAAATGCAGTGAATGAAAACAGGCTTTCAGGGAAGGAGCTTATGGAAAGGAGGACAGGAAAAATATTTGTTGAACAAATACTTTGTGCCAGACCCTTGGCAAATGTTACAATGAAATAGCAAACAGCTAGAAAATGCAAGGCAGGCTCGTAAGTGTTCTTTTGATTTGTGTGCCCGTCATCACAGCTCTGAGAGGTAGGGTTATTTATTAACATGCCCACTTTACAGGTGGGGGAACTGAGGCAGCAGAGGGGTTGGGTAATTGGGCAAGAGCTCAGACTTCCTACTGCAGAGCTACACAGCCTCTCTCCGACCCGAAGCTTTCTCCTTTTATCCCTGCGATGGTCGCATGAAGTTGGTGTCCCTGTGAAACAAATAGGAAAAGCTCATGAGCTCACAAGCAGTGGGCAGAGCATTTTGCCCCGTTGGTTACTCGAAGATCTGGGATCTGCACCCAGGCACACCTGCCTTGGCATTCCTGGCTGATTTATGTGTCATTTACACAGGGCCCACCCAGCCGGCAAGGCTCTGCAGCTTCTAACTTCAAAAAACACAAGTCAGGAAGTGCAAGCCGTAACAGGCAGTCTAGGGAAAATGATTTAATTTCAGGAAGCCTGCCACCGCCCGGAAGGAACATTAACAAGACTTTTGTCCCCAGATCGTCCCTGGCCAGCGTCAGGTAGGACTCAAAAATGTAACCGGCACCTTCCGGGACTGTCCATGGGGAAATCATCTTTGTGCCTGTTTGAACTGCCTTATGCTGGTGGAAATCATCGCTCCTATCATCATAGGATTGCTGTATGGGAGTTTACTGTCACTGGCAATAAACATAGATGAAAGGAGGGGGGAATAAGAAAACAAAAGGGAAAAGTAGAAGCAAAAAATGCACCAGAGTGAAAAAAATATCCATAAACGAGTTGTTTTTTTTGGTCTCTCTAGTTGCTCTGATGTGCACAAAAGAAATAGATGGAATAAAATCACATCTCAGGAACACCAACATAAATTCCCCCTTGCTTTGACAAGTACGTAATTTTCTTCAGAGATGCTCTTCACGTCTGGAGAGTTATGAGCCAATTTCATTCCCATCTGACAAATTTACAAAGAAACATTAGAGAAAAGGGATTAGGAAAGCGAGAAATCTTTATAGACTTTTTCCTCAGGCTGTATTTCCTTTCCATCTTCTGGCTCTTCCTTGAGGACCATGCATGAGTGACTCACCCAGTATGGCCCTCACCGTGGAGACGCTTAGCAGAGACACAAAATGTGCCATGTGCTTTCAATTAAGGAAGGGTATTTACATTATTGGGGGATGAGAGGCAGGACTGCGAGGTGAGGAGAGAAGAGTGTTATTGACAAATATTTAGATGAAGTCTCTAAAGTATCATTCGAAATGGTATTTGTAAGATTAGACTTTTTGCAAGTAATATGGGGAGGGGGAGAGAAAAAAGAAGGGGAGGAGGGAGGGAGGGAAAACTGAGTGGTCTAAGGGGGTTTATAATGGAGATACACATTCCAGGGTGATAATAATAAGGGATTAATAATAGCAAAGTATACATTTTTTTTTCCTTTGGTAAGATCATAGATTCTAAGAGGAATGTGGAGTTTTTTGACCTTTTAAGAAAATCTCCATTGCTAATTTTATTGCGCAGTGTTTAGAGTGACTGTTGAGTTTGCCTGGGACCGTCCTGGTTTCTGGACTGAAATCTCACGTCGTGGGAATCCTTGCATCCTGGGCAAACTGCAAGGGTTGTCACCCTACAGCCGATGACTGTGGCTCCCACGCAAGTTACATGAGTTTTTGGCAGTTGTTAATTCTCTTAAGTATTTGCAACCTTGGATTGTTCACGTTTTGGCTTTATTAACTAGTAAAGTTGGTGTGCCCGTGTGCACGCGTGCACACACACAGACGCTTAAATATATATATATATATATATGTACGTATTTTGATCAGTTTGAGATTCTAGTATGAATCTTCGATTAAGGTCACCAGGAGGGCTTAGAATTTTGATGGAAAAATCATAATAGTGCTTAGAAGTTCAGGAAATGTATTCCTTTCCTGGAGTCGAGATTAAACATGATATAATGCAGATGCTGTTGGATACAGAGCCCAGATGACAAATGTTTTATAACAGGGACTTAGGGAATGGAGAGAAGTAAGAGATACATCGCTTCCAAGGCCTTCGCTGAGAGCCGCAAAGCACTCATAATACTGTATGTATAATTTGGCAGGAGAAAGGTGAGATGTTTGTGTGTGTATTAGTATTGTATATTTTTCACAGGGTCCAACTGGATTTATGGTGGCCTTGTTTATAATGCATTCGCCTTACAAGAGAGTGAAAGGGAACCTCATTTGTGTAACTAATTTCAGATTTCTCTTCTAGAGTTTGCCCATTGAAGCCACTATTCAGATTGTTCGCATTAAAAAAAAATTCTGTCTTTGGCAACACTTACTATTTTTCTTTTTCAAAGTCATAAGAAGATCTCCATTATTTACCTTCATAAGAAATGGTGATTCGTAGTGGAATAGAGTCGGAGTGGAATAGAGTCAAGGCTTTCGTTCTTTTTTTTTTTTTTTTAAAGATTTTATTTATTTATTTGACAGAGAGGAGAGAGATCACTAGTAGGCAGAGAGGCAGGCAGAGAGAGGGGGAAGCAGGCTCCTCGCTGAGCAGAGAGCCCGATGCGGGGCTCAATCCCAGGACCCTGAGATCATGACCCGAGCCGAAGGCAGAAGCTTAACCCACTGAGCCACCCAGGCACCCCAAGCTTTTCTTTTGCCTGAAAAATCTACAGAGGTCTTGCATTTGGGGTTTCTGTTGAGTATTCCAAATCCAAATGTGGAAGTGTAATTTGGATTTGATCGCTTTTGAAACTCTTACAATAAAACTCCGCCTTTGGTCTGCCTGCTGAACATGAAAAATGGTGCTTCTTTCAACTGCAAATGATTCTTTCCCCCCAAATTCAGAGAGAGAACACTGATAAGGGATGTTTACATATATATATTTGTGTGTGTGTGTCTCGGAACAGAAGACTGTGAATGTTGTTAGGTATCCCACCTGCCTGACCTCTGTGACACCAGCGCCACAGTCGGTGGGGGGGGCGGGGGGACAGTCTATCCTAATACAGCTGATGGAACACGCAGATGGCATTGCACTTAACAAGCGAGCTTAAGTACAGTGTTGCTGAGAAATGAGATTGATCGTGATGAGAGAAATAAAAATTTAAAATATCCCCTGGTGGGGAAAATTTTTCTTTTTATTTCTGCATTTGAATCTTTTAAATACTGTAACTTTTGGGGGAAAGTTATTGAGACATAAAAGGAATATTTGAACTGCTTTGGAGTTTATGATAACCACAGTATAATACATTATCTTGAAAGCCTTTATAGTATGCAGTTACAAACTTCCAGGAAATCTATTAAAATGCAGCATTAATTAACATAAACTTTTTATAGTGTTACTAATATTCTGCAAACAACGAAGAGTTTAAAACCCCTTTTTACAGGCATTTCTTGCTGCCTATACACCATGACCAGAGTGAAGTAAAGGGAACTCTAAAGGAAAGAAAGACATGAATTTTCACTGATTGTCCTGAATGGGAAATTCACCTCAATATCAGCTGTGAATTTGCACAAGTGTAAAGACGAAATTTGCCAGGTTGCTTAGCATTCTCTCTATGGTTACGCAACTGACCATAAGCAAAACACTGATGCCCGTTCTCCCAAATGATGATCAATAACATCTTTAAAATACCTTCAGACATCAAAGCAGCTCCTCGAATTCTGTGCGACCGAGTTTGGTTGTGCCTTCTCGCCCCAACTTTGCCGTGTCACTTACTGTGCTACGGACTCCATTCAGACATCCACTCAGGGATGTGTCAAGCCATCACAGAAACTGAAGCAGTATTTTTATTTTTGGATCTGGTTCTGGGTTGCCCTGGCAAATCTCCCAAACCTGAGTCGTGACCTTTCTTAGAGGGATGTTTTTCATTTCCGTTTCGAATCCCAAAGTGGGGGAGGCATTTCAATATCTATGCCCAAAGAGCAACACTATCTCCATGCAGGAGTGGAATGAAGATGAGCCGGCCCGGAATTATCCGGCCCTAATTACTTCCCCACCACCCAAGCTTTGTTGTGTCTGCTCAGACAAGAATCACACGGGGGTCCTTAGCTTCCCCCACGCCACTTCGTGTCCTCTGTAAATCCTAGTGCTGAGATTCTGGCCAAAGGCTCCTTATTTTCCTAGGTCTTTGGTGTCATTGGACTAAGACTGATGATTTTTCTATTTTAGTACCTTCTTCACACTACACTCTCTCTTTCCTCTGAAAAAAATTTTTTTTCCAGGGCTCTTCCTTTGGGCTGTAGAACCCTTCAGATGTCTCTTGCCTTTCTGCTTTCCCTTTTTCCTTCATCGCTCGATTCTCAGTCCATCAGGGACTGAGATTCTGCCACGCGGATCATAAAAACACATTGCTCTGCATATATATCATCCTCCACGTGTGTTTCCGCCATGAAGTCTTTTGTTTATCTACGCAACAGATTTATTAAGCGCGTCTCATGTACCAGGTATGCGGACGTGCAGGTGGACGTGACTGATGAGTTTTCTCCTCTTGGAGCTTGTCTCATGGGGACAGCCACGCAGGGCAAGCAAACAAATGAATGACAAGGTATTAAGTCCATCAAGGAAAAACACTGATGATGTAATTGGGTGTGGCTGATAGGGCACTTGGGGCAGGGTGGTGAGAGACTTCTGCAGAGGGGATGAGAAACTTGCGATGCCCAGAGCTGGGGACCTGTGTTCCTGGCAAATGGAGCGGCAGGTGCCAAGGTCTCGTGGGAGCTCTCTTGCTGTGTTTCAGTAACAGTGCTCAGGCCTGTGTGGCTGGATCAGGGTGAACCTGGATGTTGGAGAGGTGGGAGGCAAGCCGAGTCTAGGATAAGAAGAGTGACCCTTTATCAGTGTGGGCATTTAAATTGCTTTGCCTCTGTAGGTTGCCGGGAGAAGATCATTATCACATTTAATAGGTGATCAACAAACTGGAAGTTCAGAGAGGTAATGTGACCTGCCCAGGGTCACACAGCTAGTAAGTATCAGAGCTGGAGTTCACATGTCCTCTGTCTGATTCCAGTATTTGTTCAAAAAATATATATCGAGTACTTAGCCATGTGCCAGGCACTTTGTAGGAGTTGAGGATAAAGGAGTGGACAGCATCAAATTCTTATCCTCCTGGGGCTCACTTCTAGTAGAGGCAATTGGAATGAGAACTAACTATATAGTTTGTCAGATTGTGTGGGACGTGCTGCGGAGAAAGATGAACCGGGGTAGAGGTAGGAGGGGACGCCACGGGGCTGGCTTTGCTCTGTTACATAGGAGTTTTAGAAAAGGCCTCAGGGAGAAGGGGGTCCCCTGAATGCAGAGATGAAGGATGTGAGAACCAGCCTTTGAGCTCTCCCCGAAGAGAGTAAGTGGACACGTGTGTGGCTTGTTGGAGGAAAAGCAAGGTTATCAGTGCGCTAGATTCCTGGAGAGAACAGGAAACCTGGTGGCCGATTATAAGAACTTAGGCTTTTACTCTGAGCCAGGTGGGAGTAGTTGGAAAGTGCTGAAGAGGGGCGCTTGGGTGGCTCAGTTGGCTAGATGGCTGCTTTCAGCTCAGGTCATGATCCCAGGGTCCTGGGATCGAGCCCCCGCATTGGGCTCCCCACTCAGATGGGAGTCTGTTTCTCCTTTGCTCTCTGCCCATCCCCCCCACTCATGTTCTCGTGCTTGCTCAGTCTCTCAAATAAATAAATAAAATCTAAAAAAAAAAAAAAAGTGCTGAAGAAGAGGAAGGCATGATAGGAATTCGGTTTTAATACGATTCTTCTGGAAACTGGGTAAATTGTAAACCATTGAGGCGTGAGGCAGAACTAGTAGATCAGGCCGGATATCATGGTGGCTGGGAGGGGGGTTTGCGACTGCAGATGTGGTGAGAAGGGGGCAGATGTAGGGTATTTTTCAAAGTAGAGCCAACAGAATTTGCTGTGGGTTGGGCGGTAAGCATGAGAGAAAGAGAAGTTAAGGATGGTCACAGTGTTCTGAACGATGAGAAGGGTGGAGTTACCATTTACTGAAAGGGACAAAAGTCACTGGGGACGGGCATATTTTTGGGGGAAAAGGTGGAGAGTTTGCTCTTCATCCTCCCATTTTATTCCACTTCTTTATTTGTATTGTCATGGATACCTCTAATTTTTGCTAAGTGGGTCAACTGATGGGCAAACATTATTTGAGCAGAGGAGTGTCCACATTTTTCCTCTTTCTAAAAAAAAAAGTTGGGTTTAAGACAAAATGGGAGGATTGAGGCATGTGGCCAATCTCGAGAGTGCACATCCCCAAATGATAAAATTAAAAATATTAAAAACAAAACAACCCATAAACCTGTGCTAAGGCAAATAACAGTCATTTGAACAGATTCTCCCCAAAACCTGCTAGTTTGGGAATCTGGTACTAAAGCTTGGAAGATCTGGGCATATCAGAGGGAAGTTTTATTTTTTTTTCTAAGAAAATGTATCTGTAGTGTGTCAGATATTTCTCATACCCTCCTTTACTAGGTAGTTCATTGGTGGAAAAAAAAGAATGGACAGCCATTTGAAACTGGAGCAAGAACTAGCTAGAAGAAATACCTTAATTTCTTTGTCAAAGCTGAATCTTGAGATTTTGTTTCTTAGTCTCTTCTGTCTTCATGGGCTCACGTCTTCATACAGAAAACCATTTGTGACTTCTGGGAAGCAGCCTGGGCACAACCTTCATATTGTTTGGGTTATAGTATAGGGAGAACAAGGCAGAAATGGAGAGACATTTATGCAAAACCCAGAGTGTGTGTTCTGCCTGTTTCTAGGCAGTGCTTGCTGGAGTGTCTCCAAGCCAAGACTTGAAGCCCACACTTCTCACTGGAGGGCGGGTCCTTGATGTCACCCAAGGCATCCAAGGCCAAGGTTATGAAATCTCCTGCCTAGCAGAGCATTCCCAAAGGCCTTGCATGATAGCCAGTCTCTCACCAAGACTCAGGGCAGCTTCTGCTCTCTGGGTGGGACCCACCTCCAAAGAATTTGGTGGGGCCAGCCAGCCGAAATATTCTCCCGCCGCCATGTTGGAACAACCTGGACGTAAGTCCAAATGCATGGCCTCCAGTAAATTCAGCTTGCAGAGCTATTTAATTGACCTGCATAGCAATTATAAAATTATGCATATTTTCAAAATTACCTATGCATCAGTATTTAAAAAGTGGAAAATGTTACACGAAGATTAGAATTTCTGGCTTCTGGAATTTGCGAGCTCGGTCCATACAGGGCCACATCTGCTTGGCCAAGGGAGAGAAACACCTACCCATTTGATGAAGAGCATGCTCTCTCTAGCTCACCTCTGCCCCTGCCCAGCCGGCTCCACTCCATTGTTTCACCTGCCCTGGCTCTTCTGGACAGTTGGGAGAGGACCCTTGACCTATATATTTATGTGCAGCATCTGTGGCTATAACATATATGGCTCTAAATGCCTCTGATATCATCTTTAATTTAAAGAGCAGCCTGCCCTTTAGATAATCAACTTCGGCTTTTTAAAACCAGAATTGTTAATTATCCTGGCAGCATTTTCTTTGTTTTAGACCCGATAAAGTCACTGTTAAGGGATGTGATTATTTGGTGAGTGAATTTAAAAGGTACCCTCCCCCTCCCCCTTTTTTCCCATTCTTTCTTCTGCTCTATTTTCTCTTTACTCACACCCTCCCTGCCAACCAGCCCAACATGCAAGAAGAAACCCTTCAGGTGTTTAAAGGAGCTGGAAAATATTCCAGGAAATGCTGAAAGTTTGCCACGTTGTCAGAGGATAAAAGCACACTGTTCAATCCAAAGGCTTTGTGTAGACCTCCCCCCCCCACCTTTTTTTTTTCCTCAGTGCAAGTTCCAAGTTAAATTTTTGGATGCTTATCTTCTCTACATTTTAATGAGAAGCTTTTGCTAAGGATTTTTTTTTTTAAACAAAGGCACAAAAGTTTAAACCCTTTGCACAAGAGCAGTGTGTATTGAAGTGACATGCTGTTTTTATATTTTGAAAAACACCAGTGTTCAAATAACCAGCAGGAGCAGGGATATTGGACAAGTAAATATGGAATATTATGCTCACAAGCAATAACTGTATCTATTAAATATGCAAACCACGCAGCCTCCTATGGATTTTTTTTTTTCCATCACATCGTTTTATAGGGGTAAATGTGTAAGACTGGGTCTATAGTAAACTTTTACGAGTTGTATCATTTTTTCCAGTAGTTTTTGCTGTAATTACCAAGATGCTTTTTGTATTTCTGATTGATCTTCAATTGGCACTGCCTCGTAACACTTTATCTTGACAATTCTCTGCCTTTAGGCCTTAGTTATGTGGTGAATGATTTATCTATAAACCTCCAACGTACTCAGGAGTGCTATGTTCAGAGAGATCTGTTTGCGAAGCAAGGAATGTTTCTAAAAGCAAATAATATCGAGGTTGTTTTTGCATTTACGAACACATTAATCACATTGACCCTGGTGGGAGAGGTGGGTTCTCCTTCACAGCGGTTCTATGTATGGTTGTATCTTAACTTTTCAGTTTATTTCATGTCTCTCTTCCCACTGGGCTGTCATTTCCCACAGAGAAATGGGCTGTCATTCCCACAGAGTGGGAATTGTGCCTTTGGGCATTTTTTTTTTTCTTAAAAAGAATTTTTTTAAACTATGGTAAAATATCCATAACATAAAATTTGCCATTTTAAAAACCATTTTAAGTGTATAGTTCAGTGCCGTTAAGTACATTCACGTTGTACAAGCCTTACCACCATCCACCTGCAGAGCATTTTCTTTCTTTTTTTAAAAACATTTATTTATTTATTTAAGAGAGGGGCACAAGTGGGAGGGGCAGAGAGAGAGGGAGAGAATCTTCTTTAAAAATTTTTAAATTTAAATTCAATTAATTAACATATATTATTTGTTTCAAGGGTATAGGTCTGTGATTTTTTAGTCCCATATAATACCCAGGACTCATTACAACACATACCCTCTGCGATGTCCATCACCCAATTACCCCATCCCTCCATCCCCCTCCCCCACTGTAAGTCCCAGTTTGTTTCCTATGATTAAGAGTCTCATGGTTGTCTCCCTTTCTGATTTCATCTTTTTTTTTTTATACAGTATGTTCTATTATTTTTTAAGATTTTATTTATTTACTTGGCAGAGGGAGAGAGATCACAAGGAGGCAGAGAGGCAGGCAGAGAGGGGGAAGCAGGCTCCCTGCTGAGCAGAGAGCCCTATGTGGGGCTCAGTCCCAGGACCCTGAGATCATGACCTGAGCCGAAGGCAGAGGCTTAACCCACAGAGCCACCCAGGTGCCCCTCTGGTTTCGTCTTGTTTCATTTTTTCCTCTCTTCCCCTGTGATCCTCTGCCTTGTTTCTTTAATTCCACATATCCATGAGATCATATGATAGTTGTCTTTCTCTGATTTATTTTGCTTAGCATAATACCCTCTAGTTCCATTCATGTCATTGCAAATGGCATGATTTCATTTTTTGATGGCTGCATAATATTCCATCACACACACACACACGCACACACACCCCCCCACCCATATCTTCTTTATCCATTCATCTGTTGATGGACATCTGGGCTCTTTCCATAGTTTGGCTACTGTGGACATAGCTGCTATGAACATCAGTGCACATCCCCTTTCAGATCTCAACATTTGTATCTTTGGGGTAAATACTCAGTAGTGCAATTGCTGGGTTTTAAGGTAGCTCTGTTTTCAACTTTTTGAGGAACCTCCATAGTGTTTTCCAGAGTGGCTGCTCCAGCTTGCATTCCCACCAACAGTGTAGGAGGGTTCCCCTGGGAGAGAGAGAATCTTAAGCAGACTCCCCACTGAGTGTGGAGCCTGCCACGAGGCTCGATCTTATGGCCCCCAAATTCCACGAAGAGTCCAGTGTGTCACCACCTGTGCCACCCAGGTGCTCCTGCAGAGTGTTTTCATCTTCTCAAACTGAGCCTCTGCGCCCGTGAAATAGTAGTTCCCACTCCCTCGTTCGCCCAGCCCCTGGCAACCACGCTTCTATACCCTGTCCTATGAATATGACTGCTCTAGGTACCACCTAAGAGTGAATCACACACTATTTGTCCCTTTGCCATTGGCTTATTTCATTTAGCATATGCCTTCTGGGTCCTTTCATGTTGTAGCCTGTGTCGGAATATGCCTGTTTTTATAACCACATCCCTAGAATCTAGCTCAGTGCTTGGATCCAAGTGGGTGACTGCAGGCAGCAATACCTATTTGTTGAATGAATGCATGAAAGAAGGAACGAATGGGTCAGCCACCCTAGAGTCCTTTTCCTGGCCTCAGGACCAGACTTCAGTAGGTTCTCAACAACTCTTCGAGGTATGAAAGAGGGACCTGTCTTCCTGTCTGCCCAAGCCGATCCCAAAGAACAGTCCAGATACTTTTTGGAATGTGAAAGATTCACCATTTTCCCTTGCGGGTGTTGCTTAAATCCCATGTACAAAATACAACTCCATGGCACATTTTCTTGGGCTTGTAATTTGGGTTGCTTTGTGCTTGCTGCTAATTAACCAGTTGGTGATGCCCTGTCTTTTCATCTGCCTCTGAGCTTGTCAGGAGTCACTGACAAGCCCGGTGAAACTGGGGGGCACTCCGATAATTAAGGTTTGGAGGGCTTCTTACCGACCATCATGTACCAATCGCTTTCTCTGCTTCGACTGATGGGTAGCTGACATATGACAAAACAGTGGCCTTGTCTCATATACACAGCAGCAGGACACTTTCCCACCTTTTAATGGCTGAGCGAATTTCATCCCAGGCAACTCTGACAAAATGAAAGTGTATTGTCAAAGTTGTTTGTGAAGATGACTGTGTTTAGAAAGAAGAAAAGTCTTGATACATTCAGAATTCTCTTTCACACACACGCACACGCATGCACGTGAGTCTGTATGCTCAGCCTCGAAATGCAAAATGTAAACTATGCAAAGTTTTATTTGAATATTTAAATGGTGTAAGGATCAATGGTTTGGAGTTCTATATTCTTCTACACTACTCACACTCCCAGTCCCTTGAGCCGGGCTCTTTAAAGAAACAAGATGGATAGAAGGGTGTTCAGTAGTTTCTCTAAAACTAGTAAGATCTTAATGGGCGGGGTCTCAATCTATAATGCAAAATCATCAAATAATTGCAAGTCATAGGTTGGGGCTCTCTATGCCCCTATTGATGTTTACCTTATGCTTCCTGGCATCTTTCATCCCTTAAATCCGTTGTGATTTGGCATCAGGCAGCCATGCCTAAGACCTACTGCATGAATTTGGGTGTTAACCAAAGTTGTAGGTGATTCATATACTGAGGAAAACTTGAGAAGGCCTGGTATAAATCCTCTAATTCTCTGGTTCTCTGCCTTCACTTTACTCTTACTCAGCTCAATTCTAGTGGCCCTCCGGTGTGGTTAAAACAAACAAAAACACCAAAAAACCTTGGTGATTTTCATGAGCAATCAAGATTGAGAGCCACTGGGTGGCTCATTGGGATAAGCATCTGCTTTTGGTTCAGGTCATGATCCCCAGGGTTCTGGGATCGAGCCCCAGCTTCTCCCTCTGCCCCTTCTCCCACTTGTGCATGTGTGCTCTCTCTCTCTCTCAAATAAATAAATAAAATAAAATAAAAAATTGAGAGCCACTGATGTTGGCCCAATAACTACTATCAGCATCTAAGGGAAGGATCCTTGTTTGTTCTGTTGTTCCCTAGGAAGCTGCTTGGAACACAGTGTCAGGTTATTTATTTGTTGAATGGATTGTTATGCAAAACCCAAGGCTTAAATAGTGCACTCATTCATCTTCTATCACACGGTCGTTCATTCATTCAGCACAGGTCTCTGTTAGTGAAGTTGGTGGCGCAGGGGACAGATGGAGGCACCGAGACAGAGATTAGGGTTCAAGGTATTTCTTTGGAATCCACCTCTGCTGAGGGAAGAGTGGGGAAGCACGTTTGGACAGAAGCGGTGGAGGAGTTGGGGTGTCAGGCTACAAAGTCTTGGTCGACCCCGTGGGGGGCTCTGGAGCACGTACTGCCCCTCAGAGCATCCTGTCCTGGGCCCAGACGGTGGGAATTTATGGCTACGCCTTGTTTGGTCACTACCAGCGGGCTGCCCCGCACAGGGCATGGCCTTGAGGACACAGCCTTGTGCCCATGTGGACCCTGATGGTGCAGTTCTCTGGCTGTGTGCTGACCACATTCCTGATGCGGGGCAGCAGATGTCCGTGAAGGGAGAGCTGGGTGGCCCATCTCTGTGTCCAAGAGGCCAGGAGAGTCATGTTCAGTGTTGCCGTCTCCAGAGGTTGACCTTCTGGCTTCCATTTCTGGACCAGCCACTCCCTGAATGGTTCTTTGTCATCTTTGTGGGTCAGTGTTCTTATCCATAGGATGATGTTAATTATCAAACATAACATATCAAACCTAACAAGGTAGTTTGAGGATTTGGTACAAAAGATGGATTGAAGGCATATGTGGGCACTTAATAAAAGCTAGTTACCATTTGTATGATAACACTTATTTATGTAATATGTAGTGAAAAGGTATACTATTAAGTGATATTATAAAAATAAACGGAGTCTTCATTTGCTTTTATGTAGGAACACACTGGGATGATGAAATGTTAGCGAAAGGGTAGTTTTATCTATACCACAGATAATTTGCTAAAAATTTTATTCTTCCGGGTTTGAGGACCATCTTTGTCTCCTTCATCACTGGACAAAATACATTTGTTTGTGGCCTGTGTGCATTTTTCTTTCCTGTCAGAGCAGCGAGAATCTTTTTTTTTTTGTTTTAAAGATTTTATTTATTTATACAGAGAGAGATCACAAGCAGGCAGAGAGGCAGGCAGAGGGAGAGGGGGAAGCAGGCTCCCTGCCCAGCAGGGAGCCCGATGTGGGGCTCGATCCCAGGACCCTGAGATCACGACCTGAGCCGAAGGCAGAGGCTTTAACCCACTGAGCCACCCAGGCGCCCCAGAGCAGTGAAAATCTTGACTCTTGCCCCTAAATGAAGTTTTTCAGGAGAAGATACAGTGATCAGATTTGTGAAACTCCCCCACCCCCCTGCACCCCCATTCTGGTGATATCTTGAGCTTCACCCCAGCTGGCAGAGACCCTGCTTAACTTGATGATTTGGTGTGTTTTTGGATCTCAGAGGTGTTCTCAAGGACCACTGCCGATAAGTTCAGTAGTGAAGACGTAATGCCAAGATTTAGCAAGGTTGGTTACATTTATAAATGAAAAAGGTTGAAAGCTTTGTTTGAACAAATTGAAGTCATAGATCTTAGGTGAGATAGAATTCTAGCAGAACTAGGAAATTTCTATGAAAAAACCCCACATCAGTGGCTGTTAAAGTTCTGGAATTAACTATACGGTGACAGTGAACTATATGGTGATAGTGAACTATATGGTGACAGTTTTTTTTTTCCCCTTTGCTTCCTTATTCCCCCTCATGATAATAAAATTCTCCTCCTTGTGATAATAAAACTCAGTCCCTGTACAAGTTAGGATTTTGGTGTGCTTTGCATCGGCCCCTCAAAATGGTAACTTAAAAAAACTGGAATTTTACTTTGGCTTCACAGAAATCAAACACCAACCAGTAGTGTGATCCTGCTCTGAAAATCTGTTAGGAACCTCGGGTCCTTTTATCCCGTTGCTTTCTGTCCTTATGTGTCCTCAGGACCCAGGATTGCCATCACTGGGGTTGCATTCCTGTCAGGAGGGAGGGAGAAAGGGGATGGCACCCCTTTTTTTTAAGGACAAAATATGCAAGTTGTACATTCTCACTCCTTTCTTCCTTTCCTTTCCTTTTTTTTTTTTTTTAAAGATTTATTTACTTATTTTAGAGAGAGAGAGGGAGAGAGAGTGAGTGTGAGTGCAGGAGGAGGAGCAGAGGGAGAGGGAAAAGCAGACCCTACGCTGAGCGTGGAGCCCAGTGGAGGGCCTCACATGGGGGCCTGACCTGGGGCCCCATCCTATGACCTTGAGATCATGATCTGAGTCAAAACCGACTGAGCCACCCAGGTGCTTCTGTGGATTACCACTTCTGTTTGCACATTATTTAATTACGTGGCCCCATCGATCTGCAAGCAAGACTGGGGAGTATGGCCTTCATGCGGCTGTGTGTTGGGCTAAAAACTCTTATTACTATGGAAGGGAGGAAAGAGAGCGTCCTGTACCACTGCCATCAGAGGTCCTTCAGGAGAACGTCCTCCCCACCCCTCTCAGGGTACGTGGTTGGGGTGGGCTCTTTCTGCCTCTGGTTTCCAGCAGTGGGCGTGTGAACCACACTTGGTCCGTCAAGGCACCCCATCACTACGGCACCCCATCAACCAGGCATCCCATCATCAAGGCACCCCATCACCAAGGCACCCTCTCAATCCCTCACCACAGCACCCCATTACCCATCACCAAGGCACCCCATCATCATGGCACCCCATCACCCCATCACCAAA
>CM053610.1:7116154-7128286 GCA_028646535.1 Procyon lotor | reverse complement strand
AGCCCCCGTGGTCGCAACCACATTGGCTACCTTCCCTTTACCTATCTCACTTTCTCACTCCCCTATTGGGCTTCCCACCTCCCCAACAAATCTTTCATCTCAGGGTCTGCTTCTGCAGGAACTTGGCTTGAGACACCCCCTTGCCTGCGTTATTTACTCGGTAAGCACCTATCCCTGGTTTGTTTATACCAGTCATTCTAACTGTGTCGTCTCCACATCAGCGCATCGGGGTCCCCTGGAAGCTCATTAGAAATGCAAAGTCTCAGTGATTCTCAAACTTTGACTTGTGTCAGAATCCCCTGGAAGGTGTCTTCGACCACAGATTTCTGGGCTTCACCTTCTGCGTTCCTGATTCATTAGGACTGGAGGGAAGCTCCCAGTTGGGCATTTCTAAAAAGTTCCTGGGTGATGCTGATGTTGTTGACCCAAGGGCCCCTCTTTGGCCAGGATTTTAATCTTTTGAATTTGCTGTATTCCCAGTACCTAGGTCAGTTCCTGGGACATAGAGTAAGCCCTTGAGTTACATTTTTTGAACCCATTTACTTCGGGCACAGATAAAGTTTACTTAAGCAAAGAAATGTTTAGAATTGACTCTAGGCCTCCGGTTGGTCAACCCCTCCATCCTCTGTTCTTCATGACCGCTGCTTTAGGTTTGGTCTCTCCACAGCAGAAACACTCAGGACAGTCTCATTCTTGTTATAATTGGTATCATTGGTCAACATTTTCTGCAGGCAAAATAGATGTCAGTCACCGTGTAAACCGCATCAATGCATTGTCTCATTTAGTCCCTGTACTGTTGGCTCTAGGATGTATATACTATTCATTCATTCATTCATTCAAAAAGGCTTAAACACATTTTATTTTTTTTTAAATTTAATTTAATTTTTTCAGTGTTCCAAGATTCATTCTTTATGTACCACACCCAGTGCTCCATGCAATACGTGCCCCCCTTATTACCCACCATCCATGCCTCCACCCTCCTCCCTTCCAAAACCCTCAGTTTGTTTCTCAGAGTCCATAGTCTCTCATGGTTTGCCTCCCTCTCCAATTTCCCCCAATTCACTTTATAATCTCCATTTTACAGATGAGGAAACTGGGGCTTAGAAAGTTTAATTGACTTCCCCAGTCTCACACTAGGAGGTGGTATAAGATATCAAGATTCAAGCCCAGGGCTGACTTCAAAGTCCATGTGCTTTGCCCCTGGGGGTTCTCCTGTTAAATTTCTTCCGATGCCTTCTTGGTGTGTGACCCACGTGGCTCTCCAGAGCTGAGTCCCCATTGGTAACTTGGTCATAGAGTTGACTGGCACGAGTTGGTTGAGTCACATTTCCAAGAACTGAATGTTAATGCCCCTAATTGCAACAGAATTCAGCCAACTCATAGCTACTCATTATAACCATAGGCATGACGTTTTCCGGACAAGATTTCATCATGCCACATATGTTACTCTTTGTTCCCGGATATGTAGTAGAGCGAAGTCTTGGGCAGTCAAGTTCATTGTGTGTGTCACTTCCTAGAGAATTAAAATTCATTACCGTCCCGTCCTCAGGTCCAGCACCCCATGCGTTGTCACTGACTGCCAGCAGTTCCCGCCTTTGGAGACCATGTGCCCCTGGGAAGGGTTGAGACATCACTTCTATCTTGAGACTTGGCCAGTCTCAAGAACTTCGTTTTCATTTATTTGTTCTCTTATACTCATCCCTTTCTATTCAGACCCTCCTTCTTGTGCTGAAACTTTTGCATTCACCCTGTTTTCCTGTCTTCATCAAAGAGTATCCATATTAGGAAGATTGAGAAACTGAGATTGGTTGTCTAATCACAGCAATTGTACATAAAAGATGTCAATTCTTTTGATTCTTTTTTTAAAAGATGACGTCTCTCTAATCACTTGACTCTCTTATCTCTTGTGGATTTTGTACCATATAGGCATGGATATTTCTATATTTTAACTTACATTTCCACTCAAACGTAGAAAAAGTGGTTTTTATCTCCTTCATGTTGGTCAAATGGCCTTCTGCTAATGATGTAATTAGTGAAACTATACAAGACAAAGGAGGAGATCTTTCAGTTTTACAAAGTCAATGAAGTGGCAAAATTTGCCACGTTTGCTGTATGTGCAAAATATTTCACAGAGCTCTACTGTAGTAATGTGTTTTTTGAGCAGCTACTGTAGTTGCAGAAGCTAAATTATAATAATTTGATGACTGTGTGCAAGATGATTTTTCTGGAATACTGTCTCTTCGATGGCTGTCAGAGTTGGTTTGGAATGAGGAGAGGCCCTCTGTCACCCTTGGTCACACCCAGAATGTTCTGTGGCCTGGAAACATCTTTACCCAGCTTCCCTCTGCTAACTTGTCTCCAGAATGTCGCCATATTTTTTTCTTCCAGAATTCTGTTTCCCGGTAAACAAACTCTGCTAAATCTTTATCAGCCTCAAAAATTGTCTTCTTCTTTTCTCACCTCAGTTGAATCCCTGAGGCCACCACTTAGTCAAGGGGAAGTGTTATCTCCACTGCCTCCATATCCTTCTGGGTTGGGAAGTTAGGTCGGTGATGTGTCCCTCACTGATGTATCTTTCAGATGGTTGTTCGTTCCTACTCCCTCAGATGAAATGTTCTGTTTGGTTGAGGTTCATGCCCTTTACATGTATCAACCACTACCCATCCCAGGGGTTCATTGGAGCTGGCTTGTACTGGCTCCGGAGGGCTAGCTGAGCACATCTTTTTCTACCTTCTGTATTCAATGATGTCATGTTGGTAGCTTGAAATTGACCTCTGTGGGAGTATTTACACCATGGAAATTGGCAAATGCTATAAACCAGAGCGACTTATTAAACATTTCCCAGCATACCCTGATCACTTCTTTGTGGTTATCTACCTTCCTCCTGGCCACCCTCCTCATCTGTTGAAAACTTGGCTCTCAGATCTCAACCTTTTTTTCCCCCTCCAAGCCTGACAACACTCTCAGAGATTTCAATGTCTGTGTTGAATTGGTGGGTGAGGGCCAGGGTTACTCAACATCCTGCTGTCTGAGAGAGACTGCAACACAAAGAAGGATTGTTTCACATCCCGCATGACTTTCTAGCGTCATGGCAGAAAGTTGGGTAGTTGAAAAGCCCTGATTACGAAGATCTTGACCTAGAACCAAATTCCATTTTATATATAGCACAAAGTGTTCTTTGTATAGTTTTAATATACACTGCATAAATGGAAAGAGAATTGTACTGTGTTCTGTTTGGAAATTCACCAAGAGTTAGTTCCCGTTTCAAAAGTCATGTCCCTGATGGCAATGGCACCTTGATATTTGAGTCATGTATTCAACCCACCTTATCAGTCTGCATTTGATTTACTTATTATTGATTTGCTTTTCTCCATAGCACTTATAATCATTTGACATATTTACTGCTGCCCCGAATGAAGGAAGACTGGCTCTCTTTTATTCTTCTTCTTCTTTCTTTCTTTTGTTCATCTCCAGGACCTGGAAGAGAACGGATCAGGGCTGAGTAGTAAATATTTTAGGCTTTGTGGGCCACATGGCTCTGCTAACTCTACTGACTTCCAGCACTGTAGTGTCAAAACAACCTCAGCAACATGTGAACAAAAGAATGTGACCCAGTGCCAATAAAACATTATTTACAGGCACTGAAATTTGCATTTCCTGTCATTTTCACATGTCAGGAAATATTGATCTTTTTGACTAAAAAAATGTGAAAACCATTCCTAGCTTCTAGGCCACGCAAAAATAGGCAAAGGCCTGAATTGGATGTGCAGGCTGTAGTTTGCCAACAGCAGTGTGGTCTTTTGGAACCATTTCTTTCATGAATGAATGACTATGTTAATATGTACATATTAAAACTTATTTTTTAGCTTGTATATTTGAGCAGCTTATATATGGACCCAGATCAAATGTGCTTTTTGAATATATGTATCTCACTCATTTAACATTTTAACCATCCCTCAATAGACAGAGGGATTAATACCGTGAAGTTCGGAAATCGGATCTGGTTTAGCAAATGTCTAAAAACTCTAATGTAGTTCATAGACTGCAACACAAATCACCTCCAGCTTATTATATACATATTTGTAATAAACAAAAGAGGAGCAGAAAGGCTCTGTGTATTTTGAACTTGAATGAATATCCACAGATTTTCCCTTTGACTTACAGAGTTTATCTTAATTGAACTTTTCAGCACCGCTGTTGTCTTTCTCTGCAAACTCTGTTTGGAAAAAACAGACCTTAAGACCCCAGTAAGAGCACTCCCAATTCCTCAGAGCAAATAACTTAAACATAACAAATTGAAGCTTACAAAAGTCGGAATTGTAAAACTAATAGGGCTGTTAAAACCAGCTTTCCTGAAAATTATGAATTGGTTGGCCTGTTTCTTATAATGGCAAATAGTGAATCTTGATCATTCATCAGTGCGCATGTCATAAATTAGGTACTGAGAGTGGCTGCAAAATTCTTTATTGCATCACCGAAAGCTACCGCGGCGGCCTTCGTATCGCATTGTTAGATTCCGGTGGTGCCGGCCCTGATCTGGCAATGAAAGTTTTAAAATCGTAACAAGTTGTCAAATGTTTATCAACGGGATTTTATGAAGGACTAAAAAGTTATGTACGATACTGCACAGACCATTAGGGGAATGATAATAGTAATAAAGAGACTTTATTCTCATCAAGACTTATGTGGCAGCTAGCTTTTCTCCCCAAACTTGGTTAATGGAGGTTGGGAGAAGCAAATAATTCAATACTAGGAGTAGAACAGCTTGAAGCGTTAGATGGAGTATCTGTATTATGAGTTGAATGGAATATAATGGATATGTGGGGCTCTATCTCTACAGATATGTAGATCTCTCTGTGTATTTATGGAGAAAGATATTCAGGGATGAAACACAGCCTTAACAAATGCCACGTCAGCTGTGTTTTATGGGTTCTGGTGAGTAGCAAGACGGTGGGCTCTGTGATCAGACTGAGTTGGGTTCAGTTCCTGATGCCTTCGCTCAGTATCTGTGTGTCCTTTCTACCTTGGAGCCCCCTCTGGCATGAAAGGAGGGGTAGTAATCAAACCTTTCTTACTAGGCTTACCGTAAGGTTTTAAAAAATAGAGCATTTGGCATAATTCCTTGCACGTAGGGAGCCCAGACCAAAAATAAGCAGCCCATTTACTACCCTTGCTAGCCGTGTGACCTTGGGCTGGCCATTTTACCTCTCCTGGCTTTAGTTGCTTCATTGACATAGTAGAGTTAATAATTTCACGCATCTTGTGACATTGCATGAGGATTAAACAAGATATTCTGCGTAAAGAGCCTAGTACAGAGTCAGTCATTTCACCTGTGTTCACGATAAATCCCCTTCTCTTATTCTTAAAAGTGAGGCAAAATAAACCTTATCTTTGGAGATGCAGTAGTACAATAACTCTTGTTTCATAAACCACCTTTCCTTGGAAGGTTCTGGAAACTGAGTCTCCCCAGTTTATGCGTCTACTCCCTGAGGCCACAGGCAGGTAACTAGAGGTAGTTACGCTCGGCACCCTCTGCTGGAGGGTGAGCACCGTGGGAGGTGGGTGTCCCTTATCCACCTCTGGACCCCTACCGCATTTGTCTGGCTTGTAGGGGCTCCATTAATTTGCTCAATTAATTTTTTTAAGCAAATATATCTCCAGCAGGGAAAAGCAATAAATAAATCTACCAATGCATGTTCTATTTGTTCCTCTGCACCGAGGGGTGTTGTACCCTTCATCAGGATCCCAGCGGGAAACAGATGGTGTGCTCCAACTGGGAATTTCGAGGAGAGCGTGCAGAGGAGCGCATTGCCAGCAGCATGGGCAGCGTGTGTGGAAACCGCAGGGGACAGTGCAGTGTCTGGGGGCTGGTAGGTGGAGAGAGACCCCGCGAGAGAACTGCTGGTGGTCGGTGGGGGGCTCCTGGCCAGCTGTGAGCTTTCCTTGAAGGAGCTGCTGGCTTTGGATGTGACGGCATGGCCGGGCTGAACCACGCCTCCTGGAGTCTCCTTATGCCGAGGGCCACCGAGAATCTGGTATGAGATTTGGAGCCCCTGTGGCTTGCCTGCTGGCTCACCTCCTTGGCCTGAGGCAGCAGGGGGGCCTGCCGCTGCTCCCCCTTCCCCTGGTGGTGGGCTCTCTCAGTCTCTGGACACCCAGGCCAGGTGCGTGTTCTCTCCGTGATGGAGGGCCTGGCCACTCCCGAACACCCTTGTCACTGTGGTTAGGGGCAACGAGAACAGAAGCAGGTTTCAGTCTGTCCACGTGAGCCCCAGCTCATCCTGGTGGGTTTTAGGTTTTTCATTCTTTTTTTTTTTTTTTTTCCTAACATTTTATTTACTTATTTGACAGAGAGGAGAGAGATCACAAGTAGGCAGAGGCAGGCAGAGAGAGAGGGGGAAGCAGGCTCCCCCTTGAGCAGAGAGCCCGATGCGGGGCTTGATCCCAGGACCCTGAGATCATGACCTGAGCCGAAGGCAGAGGCTTTAACCCACTGAGCCACCCAGACACCCCAGTTTGTTCACTCTTTTCCCCACTTTCCATCCATCTTCCTCCTCACTGCCTGCCCTATGGACCTCAAGCTCCAGCACCAGAGACAGTAGCTCTCTGGGGACTGCTAAGTGTCACCTGCTCCCGTGAGTGCTGGCAGTCAGACCCTGAAATAAATACTGATGTATCTGTGTGCACTCACACGCATGCACACACACATCACTTACATATTTCTCTGAGTGGTTCTCTTCTCTAACAAACTACCACACATTGGGTGTTTTTTAAGTAAAAGAACTTTCTTCCTTGCTGTTCTGGAGTCTGGAATTCTGAGGGCAGGGGGCCAGCCCAGTCAGGTTTCTGGTGAGAGCCCTCTTGGGTGGCAGACTGTCCACTTCTCCTTGTCTTCTTACAGGGAAGAAAGAGAGTGAGCTCGCTCAATGGCCTCTTCTTTGAAAGGCACTAATCCCAACATGACGGTGCCTACTTGTGATCTCATCACCCCCAAACAGCTTCACACTGGGATTAGAGCTTCCACCTGTGAATTTTGGGTCATGTCATAGGAAACACTGACCTAAATAGGCAACACAGCTCTTGGAGATGCCACCAAAACTGACCAGGGGTGGGGAAAATTCATACCTTGATCTTACTCTTCACCCTCACTGAGATGTCCTGCGGACAATTCCCATTAAGGAAACCCATCCAAAGGCAGAAGATTAGCCTCTTGGAGCCCAAGAGAAGATGGGGAATACTAGAGAGAGAATCCAGAGCAGCAAAGCATCTCTAGGGAAACGTCCACCCTAACGGGCATTTCTTTAGGTAAATTTACTTGAGATAAATTAAATTCATTCATGCAGTCTTGAGTTGCACCATTTATCCAATACCCATGTGCCAGGCGCTGTGGTAAATGCTAGGACACGCACACACAGACTAATTCTAATGTGGTAGGAAATTTATTGGGTATCACTGTGTATTTTATTCTCTCTGATGTATTTCCCCTGCCATCTGAAGGAGGGAAACTGAGACTTTGAGTTTGCCTGGTTGAATTTCAACAAGTCTGTTTAAATGCCTCATTTAGCATTTTACGGCAGCTTGTGTGCAGTAGGGCCAAAGGCAAAAATTTCCAAGTTTAAGTTTTGGAAAATCTACAGTCGTTTGAAGGGTATTGCATTGGAAGGGGTAGAGATGAGAACTTTTGGGAGGTGGAGGTAGGAGCCCACTGGAGAGAAAGAGGAGCTGGGGAGCATCCTCAGAGCTGGTAATGGGGATTTGCTTTTGGGTCTTTGCTGGTCAGATCCTCTATTGCAGTGCCCAGGCGGTGGCTAAATCTTAGAGGGGATATCTGTGGCACTCTACAGATATGATTTTTTTGGAAGAAATGTGTGTGTGTGTGTGTGTGTGTGTGTGTGTATTTTGGGGAGCACAGTATAGATCAGCAGTGACAACTATCATTGAAAAACCAAAAATCCCTTTTCTAAATGTTCTGAGTCCACCCCCTGGGGTTTTTGCATGATCCCAGAGAGGGCTAGAGAGCCCCTCCCAGCAACTAAGATTGACTTTCTCACCAGCCCAGCAGAGGGGGCTTGAAGCAGATTAAGCTTAATCTTAAGAAATACAGAAACATCACATTTTTGGGAGCATCTGAGTGGCTCAGTTAGTATCTGATGTCTCTTGATTTTGGCTCAGGTCATGATCTCGGGGTCCTGGGATCGAACCCTGTGTTGGGCTCTCTGCTCAGTGCGGAGTCTGCTTATCTACCTCTCCCTCGCCCCTGCTGGTGCACGAGCAAGCGCGTGTGCTCTCTCTCAAATAAATAAGTCTTAAAGAAAAATGCCACATTTTGTGTATTGGGTGTTATTGACTAAAATTTGTATATCCACCACATTTACGTTAATGGAAGCTACTTTTCCAGAATAAGCACTATATGCAGTGTTATGCTAGATGTTTTTTTCTTTAATTCATCTGTCTATCCAATGAATATCGTGCACCTATTTTGTGTCTGACACTATTCTTAGAACAGTGCTTAGCACTGAAGTTAGGACAGTGAACAAAGTAGACCAAGCCCCTCCCTCATGGAGCTTAAATAATGGTAGGAAACTGAGATCTGAATGAAGTGGAGGAGGGAGCCATCTGGAATCAGGATGAAGAATGTTCCAGGCTGAGGGAAGAGCAGGGACAAAGCTCTGAGGCTAGGAGGCTAGTGTGGCTGCAGAGTGAGGGAGACAGTGGTAGACTTGGGTCAGCGTGATGGGGAAGGGAGATGGGGACAGGCGGCTTTGAATCTAGGGAGGAAGACAGACCTGTAGGAGTTTGTGAAGGATTGGGGACGGTCTGGTCTGGTCCTCCCTGCAGACTAACAAGTGAGACCATCACGGGTCCAGAGGCTCTGGCAGAAGACTCAAGTCCCCGGAGTCAGAGCCAATGGAGTCAGAGACAATGAATGGGCTTCATTACTCGGCGCAGCAGGCTGTATGAGCTCTGTCTGCTTCGGTTCCCTTTGCCCCCGGGGTCTGTGGGGGCCAAGTGGAATGGCCCAGGTAGATTTATATTCACAGTATTGCAGCACAGCCAAGGAACCCATGGCTTAGGAAACTTGATCTTTTGTAAGGGAGTTGCTTGCAGATTTCCATTTTTGCCCTGGAGGAGGACACTGTCTTTATTATGCTGGGCAGGAAACAAATCTACCCTCTGCCCGGAGGGCGCTACTATTTCTGTCCTTCAGGGCCGCCTGCTCTATGAACGTCCTGGAAAAGATAGTCCAGAACAAAAGCTGTTAGGGCCTCTGCTCACAGGACATGCAGAAACATGAAACGTGAGAAACCCACTGAGAGCCGCTCCCCTGAAGAAGACTGAGTTATGGAACCCTAAACTCGATTAACACTTTTATGAGTTGATGTCTTTCTGGGCCAGGGCCGGGGCCAGTTTTCCTGATTGTTTAGACTTCCAGAGGGAGGCAAGGGGATTATTGATTATCAGAGGTGAGTGGAAGAGTCCTCGGGGAGAAGAGGGTAAATGAGGCACTTTTTAGGTTAGCAAGTTTCAAAATTCCCTGATGATTTTTTTCAATGGATATTTCTGCAGTGCCTGCTGTGGGCCAGGTGCCCGTGGGGCTGCATTCGAGATGCAAAAAAAAGGGTGAGCCCAAGGTCCCGAGGGCAGGCCACAAAGGGGTCCGAGCTAACAAGGCCAAGTCTGTTGTCAGATAGATTTCTCAGCTGGGTGCAAGTCAGAATCACCGGGGCACATCCCAGGATAATTCAGAATCTCTGTGCCTGAGGCTGAGGCTTCTGTGTTAGTTTGAAAACAATGTCCCCGGTGATTCTGAGAGGCGGCCAGGGTTGAGAACACCACTGGTGGTGGACGCGTGAGGGGGCTACGGGTTCCTCCTGGCCAGGCTGCTGGTGTGACTTCGGGGGTACTTCCCATCTGATGGGGTTTCCAATGGGACCTGCTGCTTCCCCTGAGTTTCTGCTATGAAGGCCCCGTGTCCTCTGACGTGGGACTCATTTCTGTATCCTTAGGATGAGTTCTGATGCCAATACAGGACTGATTATTCCTGATATGAGAAGAGGGAAGCAATTGTTCTTTACCCCAAGGTCTAGGCTGGATGGGTGTTAGCACATTTCGAGCTTCTACTGTATCCCAGGACTTCTGTTATCACCAGTGACTGATATTTGCACAGACATCAGACTGGGAGTAAAAACAGACTTTTGAACCAGAGGAATGTGGCTTTGAAATCCAGTTCCACCCTTGCTGGTTCTGTGAACTTTTCCAGATTTCCCACCTTTTCAGCAGCTCAGTCACCTGCTCAGCATGGAGAGGAGGCTCCTATCTCCCCAACAGGGCTGTTTGGAAGATGAGATGAAACAAGATACCTAAGGCTTAGAACTCTGTCTTACTATATGGTTAGGTTTCAACATATTTGAAATTTTTTATTACCTCATTTAATCCTCAAAATGAACCCCAAACCATGAATCTGCATTTTTTTTTTTCAATGAGGAAACTGGATCTCAGGATAAGTAAGAATATGGAAGTAGAAAATCAGGTCCTTGCTTTTGAGGACCTCATAATTGAGATGATATGACTTCCTTGGAAAGAATTATATGAAAATAAACCCAGATAATGATTCAAAACTCTATTATAATGATACTATGCCGAGTACATCAGAACAGTGTGTACAAGACTGAATTGAAGAGCATGTAATTTGTGGATTTCCAAGCTTAGACCCAGTTCCTCTGGTCTGAGCCAGAAATCTTGATTCAACAGACAGATGGCCCCGGATGACTGTGCGACCACATTTGACATGTGAACCACACATAAAGAAACAGTTTGAGAAATTCCCATCTGAGGCTGCTTCTTGGAAGAGGTAGGCTTTGAACTGAGTCTTAAAATCTAGGTAAACCATGGATGGGCGAAGGAGACAGGAGAGAGTGTTTTTCAAGAGGGAGCAAGTTATGAGCAGAGCTCAGAAGACAAGAATGGATCATATTTGCAGAACTAACCGTGTTAATATACATAGTAATTCAAGTTTATTGGTTTTGCTGGACTTTAATAAAGTAAGTATTTTCTCATTTCCATGACCTTTTTCTCACAAAGAAACTTAATTAACAAACCTTTCATTTCTTGAAGGTCTTCTCTCCAATAGCCCCACATCAGTTTTGCTGAGCACCACACTATGGTGTGTTTGGATATTGATATTCTATCTAAATTATGCAGACAGTGAATCTCTGAAAGTCAGGCAGGGTTGAGTATTCTCTTGATCAGTGGTGAGGCGACACAGAAAGCTCCAGGAACTTAAAACCACCCCGGGATGTGCAATTTGGGATAGATTCCACCTAGATTCCACTGAGAGCCCGCAGCAAAGGTGTCAAGCTCGGCCTTGAGTTGAAAACAAGTGCCCCACCCCCACCCTCCAGAAGTTTGTTCTGTTTTGTATCGTTTTAATCAGAGGGGGAATCTCCTGTACGATGTTAAAAATCAGTAGCCACAATTTAAGGAAATGGAATTGCAAAAAATGCGATTTCCTATTTCTCTTGAAAAGTTGGAAGCTTGGTATATCACCTGGGGGTACTTTTGTCTGCAAGTAACAAGTAAAACCTTCCGTAGACTGGCTTAAACTGTAAGAATTTGTTATCTTATATAAAACAAGCTCCAGAGGCTGGCCAGATGTGGAGTTTCAGGGATCTGCTCCAGATGCCCCAGCAACATCTGTTTGGCAACAGCAGTTTCTGGCCTTATAGCAAGACAGGACTCTGTTCAGAGGAAGAAAGATTATCTCTTCTTATTTCTTTGGAACTCCAAGCATTGAACTGGCCTTCCTTTATGTCTCCTTGGCCAGACTTGGGTCACACACCTGCTCCAATGCTAATCACTGACGAGGTAAACAGAATTCTCTTAACTGGTTTAGACCAATATGGTTCTAGACCTGGAAGATGCAATGGGAGAAGGAGTCATCCGGGGGGAGAGGGTTACATACAGAAAGAAGGATGGGGCGCCTGGGTGGCTCAGTCGTTGGGCGTCTGCCTTCGGCCCAGGTCAGATCCCGGGGGCCTGGGATCGAGCCCCGCATTGGGCTCTCTGCTCTGCGGGAAGCCTGCTTCTCCCGCTACCATTCCCTCTGCTTGTGTTTCCTCTCTCGCTGTGTTT
>CM053610.1:7105937-7116054 GCA_028646535.1 Procyon lotor | reverse complement strand
AACTTGCCATAATACCATACCATATTATTATTATTTTTAAAGATATATTTATTTGAGAGAATAAGCAGGGGGAGGGGCAGAGGGTGAGGGAGAGAGGATTCTCGTGCAGACTCCGTGTTGAGCATGGAGCCCAACACGGGGGCTCAGTTCCACAATCCTGAGATCATGAACTGAGCTGAAATCAAGAGTTGGCTGCTTAACAAATTGAGCCACCCAGGCACCACACCCTCATGTTATTTTATACCCTAATGGCCTCAATATTTATTTTACCTGCTTAGCTCCTACGGGCAATCGAATTTGGGATCCTATATGTACACACTTCAACTATGCCATACTTTTGTTAAGTGGTATTTCCCATTGACATCATTTGGCTTATATAATCAATTAGAGTGATCGCTTAATTGCTCTGCTCCTCCTTTGCCCACTAGATACTGCTTGTCAACCTTCCAAAGGACTGATATCTTCTTTCCTCCTGTGGCCAACTTCTCCTCTCATATCCTACTTTTGATGATGCACTGATTCTGTGGGCCATTGGGAAAACCCCAGCAGAAGTCCTTGGTCCCATTCATGCTGCCGTAAAAAAGTCCTCAAGAATTTGAGTCTTCAAAAAGCTGCCTCCATAATGAACTAGACTTAGTGAAGAGAGAAAACATACATTGTCAATCTTGGCTAGTGACAGGGTGCAATTAACCCAGGATCAAATTGCAGCAAGATGGATGGGGCCAGATGGCCTTGTTATCCTAACAAAGGGATTAGACAGTCTGTGCCCTTCAAAAGGGAGACATTTTTCCTACATAGAACTCTAGAATGAAAAGAGACAAGGGTGGACTCTTCACAGTTTCCAAACAGACATTATAGAGTATGGAAACTAGTAAATGATGTTTTAAATCATCATTCCATTCCTTAATTGGTGACTAGTAAGGCATACGTACACTGTCAATTTTGATCGTTCTCGAAGCTGGAGCTCCTACAAAATTCTAAGAAAATCTTAGCCATGAAAAACCCATGAGGAAATTCAGAAATCTTAAATACAGCGGGGCAAGTAATGTAAAGAAAGTGCAGGGAATTGATTCATTCTTTCAACAACAACAAAAAATTAAAGCTCTTGTACACGTGCTTTTGAGTGTTAGGGATATGGCAGTAAGCAATTTGGAGAATGTCTTTGCTCTTTCTAAATGGTAGCTGGAAGCGAGGGTTAATAAAGTAAACAACAAATGGAAAAGATGATTTCAGAGTGATGGATGGTCTGAAGAAACTGCGTAGTCCTGTGTTGCATGGTCCCAGTTGGAGAACAGAGGTAGATAGTTCTGTGCTAGTGAATGTTCGGCAAGTGGTTCTCTGGGAGGCAAAAGCCCCAGTTTGAGTGTTGGCCAATTTCTTTGGTGTAAATACTTCCACCATGGTCGATTTCAACTAGTCATGAGAAGGAAGATCCAGGGGAAGAGTTTCCCAGGCAGAGTGGGTATGTTGCAGGTGCAAGGGTCCTAAGGTGGAGACCAAATTAGCATATCCTCTAAGGGAAGAGAGGACGCTGCAGGGCTAGGGTTTACATTGGCAGGTAGGACTGCCAGGCGGGATCTAAATCATGTAGGGCCTCGGGACCATTTTAGAATATTTAGATTCCATTCTAAATGTAATGAAACAGCCTATGAGGCTTGAGCAGGTGACCAACCCTATGTATTTAGTAAGAGCCTGTATGGAAGTTCATGGAAGGAATTCAGTAAATGGTCACCCTACAGCAGAAGGAGATGGAGAAAGAGAAATAATATACTTTCACTTTACAGCTTACATCTTGACTTACCTCTGTTTGCTCAAAGAAAACGCTTTATGTGAACCAGTTAGCACAAAGTCTGGCACACGGTAAGCCCTGGAGGAATGCTTGTTCTTGTTGGTGATACACGGGTTTTTGGACATGGGTCTCAGGAGAGGTCACTTGACATTGGATGGATCACAGAGCTGTGGTACCGTAGACGAGGGGGTCGTAGTAAGAACTCAAACTCAAACATGCTGCTGAAGATTGGTTCAAACCAGTCACCGTCTCCAGCTTTTGGAACTTAGCTCCGGTTAGATAGATATCTGCTTGACACTTACCCCTTGGGGATGAGAGCTGGCCAGATTACCAACCATGTTTAGGTCTTAAATTGTAGTGCATTTATTCATTTCCTCTGATCAGGGACTCTCCTTCAGCCACCAAAGTGGACTCCATCTGGCACCTTCACATAGGACATCTTAAGTGCAAGGGGATGAAAGGAGGAAGAATCACTGTGGGTTTTTCCTTTGTGCTATTGTTGATTTCTTGCCATCCTCTCTTCGCTACCCAGTAAGCAGGGATTTTTCACAAGAGGAATGTAGAAATATTCTTATTCGTGTTGGCAGAAACAAGAACATTGATGATATTAGTAGGTAGGATTTATTGAGCGCTTGCTATGTATTTGTGCAGTGTGCCAAATGCTTTATGTACTCAGTTAAGCTGTATAAGAGCCGTAAGAGGCGGGGACATGGTTACCTTTTATTTTATTTTATTTTATTTTATTTTATTTTATTTTATTTTATTTTATTTTATTTTATTTTATGATTTTATTTATTTATTTGACAGAGAGATCACAAGTAGGTAGAGAAGCAGGCAGAGAGAGGAGGGGAAGCAGGCTCCCCACCGAGCAGAGAGCCTGATGTGGGACTTGATCCCAGGACCCTGAGATCATGACCTGAGCCGAAGGCAGAGGTTTAACCCACTGAGCCACCCAGGCGCCCCGGTTACCTTTATTTTATATATGGAGAAACAGATGCTCAGACAGGTTGAGTGGTTGCCCAGCTGAGTCCCCATGGCTAGTGGTGGCAGAGCTGAGATTCACCCTTGTTTCCCCAGACCCTCCCCAGCCTCTGACCCTGACTCTAAAATCTATTATGGAAAATACAAAGCTTTTTAGACTCTGGTCTTGTGTCTTCTGAGTTTTGTTCTTTGTGGTGCCTCTTTTTTTGCTGTCATTCTTCATGTTCAAGGTCCGTGGGATTTTCACGACACTTTCCAATGGGATGTCTACCCTTGCAGTCTGTCCTCTTCGGTGCTAGCAAATGAGTAACTCTAAATTGAACTTTTTAAAGGGCAGCCTTGGCCATGCTGCACCCTGACTTAGAAACCTCAGTGGCTCCTTATTGAATGAAGAGCTGAACCCAACAAAGGACTGAGCGCTGGCATTTTTTTTCCCCCTGGTGGAGGGCTGCCTGCTTTCTGTGTCCTCATCTTGGGGTGCCTCCTCTGTACTACTCCTTTCTCCCAGCAGTGATGTTAGAGTTTGTGTTTCTGGAAGGTAGGGACTTGGCTGTACGTCTGTCTCTATGTAAGCCGTATGAGTTTACATCTTGACTGTACACAGTGCCACGTGCCTCTGTTCTTCGAAATCCAATCTGTTTGTTCTAAGGCCATCCCCCAGAGTCGGTGAGCACCTCTCCATAGGGACTGTCCAGTCCAGTTCGGTGATTCCTGATTGCTCAATCTGTGATGGTGTCAGTTTGCCCATCTATTCAATGAGAGTACAATGCAGTGTAACTTACAAGGCATTGGAAGATCCTTTACACATTTAACGCAGATCTAAGCACATAGTGAATGTTAGGCTCTAGCTAAGCAAGGGATAGAATGTGCTTTTCACAGTGGGAAGGGCTCAGCTAATGTCAGCTGTCACCTTCGTTACCACCACCATCATCGTCACATCTGACTTACACAGCATACTGCTTGAGCATTGCAATGACTAATACCTATTGGTTAGCTGGTGCAATTAATTTGAAAGACACCAGAAAAAGGCGGAGGGCGGACAGGAGGGATGCTTAACTCAAAGATAGTACTTTACCAGAAGTTTTATGTATATTCAATTCTTCTGTAAAATCCATTTTGTAATAGTTGATTCCCATGGGTTTGCCCTAATGATATCTAAATATATTAAATATATGCCTCATAGGTCTGTCTGAGTGATATAGGATTTTGACCAACCTTACTCGTGCTGGAAATGAATTGATTCAGTTTAAATATTTTGTCTAAAAGTTATTTGGCCTGGAAAATACCAATCTAATTCCCTTACAAGTAAGAAAATTATAAAGAGAGAGATCTAATCAGCGAGTAGAATATAGCCTTAGAAAATGTGTATCAGCATACCTTAACGAAAGTAGAATAAATCTTGGAACTTTAATATCTCCCTTTCTTGGACCTAAATAGGCCCCTTTGGAAAACTATTTTATTGTTTCTCATTAAATTAGAATTGTGCTGAGGTGCCACTATCTACCGTTTCCTATTATTATTAATGTAAAAAAAATCACTGCATATTCAGCATTTCCCCAGTTAAAGCCAACAGAAAATCCTCTCCACGCTGAAGCTTAACTTGGCTCATTTTTAAACAAAGTTCCCTTTTTTTTTTTGTTTACATCTGCATTTAAAGATAGCAATCCTTTCTAGTGACAATTAAGTAAATTTAATGTATGGGTTTCCTCCTGCTCCATTAAGTGAGCAGCTCTGGTAGAAGCCGCCCAGAAGGTGTCACAGAGGAGGCAGGCAGTGTCTCAGTAACTTTGGGATGAGGTAGTGATCTCTGGGAAATAGGATGGAGGAAGCATCATTTTTCCAAAGATGCCTGGTTTGATGGTACATTGGAGAGAATACTCTTAAACTTTTGATCCATCAATGAGATGGAAGGTGTTTTAGTCGGTTTGGGCAGAGAGAAAAGAAAACCATGAACTGGGTGGCTTATAAACATCAATTTATTTGTCACAGTTCTGGAGGCTGGGAGTCCAAGGTCAAAGTGCTGGCATATTTGGTTCTGGTGAGGGCCTGATTTCTGATTTGCAGATGGCCTTCTTCTCATTGTATCCTCACTTGGCAGGGAGCGGAGGGCATAGAGTTAGCTCTCTGGGCTTTTCCCCTAAGGGCATTAATCCTATTCCTGGGCGCACAGTGATCCTGACCTAATTACCTCCCAAAGGCCCCACCTCCAACACATCACACTGGGTGTTAGATTTCAACATAGGAATTTTGAGGGGACACAAACCTTCCGTCTGTAATAGAAGGCTTAATGTGGGTTGATACTGCATTTCTAGACTACTCCTGATGTTCACAGTATTTCTCAAAAAATGCACTGGTTTTTTTTTTGAGAAAAAAACATTTTGTTTATGTTTTTTCATAAGCATATGAAAAAACGTTTTCATTTTTTCACATGTTTATATTCACGAAACAGATGTTTCATGAAACAGATGCTGAGTGACAAGAGAGGCCACATGGGTGACCCACTGGGCACCGCTGGCCCAGAGCGGTGTGACGTTTGGGCCTAGGACCGTATTTTATATGGCAGCCTTCACTGGAGCCTCATTTAGACCAGGCATCCCTCTCTAGTCCCCTTTCGTATTTCTGGCAGCTTCTTGGCCCCCCAAAGTTTTCAACCCCTGCGTAAAAAGCAATGACCATGTAGGATAGTTCCAGATACTATGATAGGACATAGCTTCCAAGATACCAAAGGCACGAAAAATGGAGAGATCCTTTCTGGCACTCGTAAGTGTCACAGCCCTCCTAAGACCCTCAAACCCTTACAGGACATCTTGTCCTCCGGCCCTTGCCACATTGGCTACTGCTTTCAGCTTGACTCACTCCATGCAAGTCACATGGGCCCCCTTGCCACGGAAGTTAGTGCTACTCCCTCATCTCTTTCTGGTTTTTGCTCAAAGGATACCTTGTCAGGGTAACTTTCCTTGGCTCTCCTTTTTAAATTTGCAGGAACTTTCTGCCTTCCAGCACTCAGCAATGCTGTTCCCGGCTTTATTCTTCTACCAAAGACTTTATCACTATCCGATGTGCTACATCCTTGACTTGTTAAATATGCCTACTATTCATTCATTGTCTTTCTCTTCCAAGGTAAGCTTCACAAGGGCTCTGACTTTGTCTTACTACTGTCTTCCCAGCACCTACAACAGGGCAGGTACCTGATAAACAAGTTCGACAATGAAAGCATGAACATGATATATGCTAAAAGAGGCCCAGGGTGCTCTGGGAACTGCAAGTAATTCAATGAGGCTGCATCATGGAATTTTGAGGTTGGGATAGGGAGAGGTGAGGGCGGAGTCGTAATGGTTGTGGACTAGGACGGGGCTACAAGAGGGAGCCATGGAAAGGAGAGTGAGCAGAAGACAGCAGAGAGACTAGGACGGGGCTACAAGAGGGAGCCATGGAAAGGAGAGTGAGCAGAAGACAGCAGAGGGACAAGACTACCAGGAATGCTCTGTCTTGCCCGTCAAGATAGTATATAAAGCTATTAATTTCTATGACTCTGAGAACAGGACCTCTTTAAACATTGAAAAAAATGCTAATGAGTCTGTTTAGATGGAATTTTACCAAGAGACTAAGCATGCAGTTGACCTTGTATTTCCCACAAGATACTGGCTTGATTTCAAGCAACTTCATGCCTCACACAGCTGATTAGAGAAGAAGGTAGGATAATAAGGTAGATCCGGCTTGCACAAAAAGGTCATCCAGATTGGATTCAAATTCTAGCTCTGCTCCTTGCCAGCCATGTGACCTTAGGAAAATTACTTAACCTCTCTGAATCTTTAGTCTCCTCTGCAAAATGGGATTAAAGATACCAGTTCCAAGCCATTGTGAGCATTAAATTAGAAAAATAAACATGTCCCATGTCTCCTATAATAGTAGGTCCTAAATATATGGAAGCCATATTTTTGAAAGCAATACTGGACTTTATTAATGATTATGCAAATTAATGCATTTTGTTTTTAAGGATGCTAAAGGTTGACTTAATTTTTGCAAGGAAAATATAAATGAAAATGTAATATTGTGGCTTTTCCTGTCTTTTTATTTTTTTGCTTTCTAAGCATGCTGCTGAATAAAACATAAAATACATATGATATAAGCAATAATATATAAGTACTTGCATTTTGCTTATTAGCCTCTCATAGGACTATATTTTATTGCATTGGGGTCAATATGGCAACGGATGATTTAGAAGATACGGGCCATTTCTATTTCTACATCTTGTGTACTTCCCTAATATGGGTGTAAGTTGCCACTTTGGGGGAAATGTATCCCTGAATTGTAGATCAGTGCCATAAATGTCTCCCTCTTTTGAGAAGTCAGGTGGACTCTGCTTTGAGACCTGGTAAGAGTACCTCATCATTTTTTGAATCCTTTGAATACTATGGATTACACTTTATTTAATATATACAGCATGTAAATAAGTTTTAGAGGCATAAAAGCTTCAAAACTAAACGAAAAGGAAAATTTAATAACCGGCCGATTTTTAGATTGTGCACTAAATAATCTGCTTTTCATCCTAAGAAAGGGGAGGAGGAAGGCAGAGTTTAATAGACATATATAACAAATTAAAATCCAGTATCTAGGGGGTGTAAATCACATTCCGTGAACCAAACAATGTGGTTTTCATCAGATCTCCTCCAGCCGCTCTGCCTGGGAGCCCGAGCATAATTCACACAACTGTAAAACAGGAAGACACTCCCGACGAAGGGCAGAAGACGGCCCAGGGCCCACGGCTCTTCTCCAAATTCTGCCCAGCCGTGCGATGTATATAATAACACGTCTGTCAAGCGATGTGTTTAGAACTATCCTTCCAGGGCTGGGGTTAAAAGAAGAGAATGTAAAAATAAATAAGACATTTGTACATCCGTGCCGATCTTAGGGTTGAAGAAGTGGGACTGGTACCAAATATACGGAGCAGAGGTTCAACTGGGGGTGATTTCGACGGCTAGGGGATCCCCGGCAACGTCTGGAGATGCTTGTGGCTGTTCCAGTGGCTTCTAGGGGCTTCTAGGGGAAGGAGGTGCTGTTGGCTTCTAGGGGAAGGAGGCCCCAATACACACGGTCTGCCTGCCCCAGTAGGGGATGACCCAGCGCCCAATGTCGATGGGTGCCAAGATGGAGACATCTTGTGGGGAGGTTGCAACTCAAGACTGTTGGGTAAGTCTGAGACTTTACTCACAGTTCATCAGCGAAAGTCCTTGGGATGACCACAGGTATTTCTGTGGGACGGCCCCAAGCCCCACTGTCACTGTGAAGGTTCATTTCTAGCATTATCCTCCTCAGGAATGTCACCAATGCATCGTGTCCTCCTCTGTTCTGGGTTGTTCCTTTGTGTTTGGTGAGAGGCCAGTGTCACAGACCTCTGAGCCGCTGGTTCTCATTGGGCCCACAAAAGGGTATCATCAGTGTGAGGAAATCCCTGGTCCTTTCCCTCATGTGGATGAGGACTTCCAACCTTGCAAAGCTGGCCTGTGAAATGGCCGCCGCTGAACACAGCACGAGCCACAGCGCCCCCTTCTTCCTTACAAGTGTCTCTCCCTTCTGGAAGTTTGAGGAGCAGAAGTGGAGAAGCAGGAAAGATTTTCATTGCCTCTGTCTGTGTTTCACCCGGGATTGTGGTTGAATAGAAGTCTCTCAGTCTCCAGAGCTGTCAATCCGTCCCTTTTAAATAGCATCAAATTTGTTTTAAAAAATTCATGCTGTGGGTTTTGAGGTCATCGTTGTAGCTCCAGAAAAGTTTGTTAAAGATTGCATTAGATAGATGCTTTTTAATGGACAGTCTCTGCCTGGGTGTCTATACTTCATAATCGTCTATTTGGGGAGGAAAAAAAACAATATGTGAGCTAGAGGTTTTTCAGCAAATCTCACTAAGCTATTGCTGTCTTTGTCCAAATGTCTCTGAAAATTTTATGGGAGGATTTTGTCCTTATTATGCTCAACGGAATAATTTGTTAAATTATGTTTTAAATCAGCATTTCCTCAAATTGAAGAACAACTAATGCTAAAGTATATCATGGATTTATTATACATGCAATTTGCATAAAAGTTAAAAAAAAAAGTCAGTACATCAGTGGTATCAGGGTGCCGCCTAGAAAGATTGCACGAAACCGATGGTGAAGATGAATATTGTTGGTGTTCAGACCTTCTGTTATCTAATTATAAAAAAGCATAGCATAGCCACCCGATTGAGTGGGCTCATAATCAAATCATAACCATTTGGAATAAAATGGAAGCTTGACGTAGAACTGCTGATGCAGCGATTTTGATTAAAGCTCTTTTGTATTTTGAAAGTAAAGTTCTAAATTTCAGTTTTCAATGATTTCCGGACCGTTCTCCAGATGCAAGTGGTAGGTCTGGGCGCTGGCGGGACTCAGGATCCCAGGGACTGCTGAGTAGTCAGGGACCCAGGCCGGCCCTGCTCACCAGCCCGTCACCCCAGGCTTCATCTGAGGCAGCAGTGGGTCATTTGTTCTATTGATTGGATTTCTACAGTGGTTTGTATTAAGACTGGAATCAATGGCTAAAAAGATTTGGGAAACTGCTGGAGTAATTGTCGTTAGAGGTTCCCAGGTGAAGGAGCTGTTTTTAAAACGTATATAAGAACGCAAATGATTCACATTTAACAGCAAAAGAAAAGATTTCGAACTTCTAGATGAAAGAAGAAAGGCAGTATCGTTAGCTGTTAACTAGAACCTGTACACAGTTTGTAATTCCTTCTCTATCTTTCCCTCCGTCTGTCTTTCCTTCCTTTTCCTCGCCCTCCCCTCCCCTCCCCTCCCTTTCCCCTCCCCTCCCTTCCCCTTCCCTTTTCTTCCTTCCCCTTTTGTTCCTCCAGTACGTATTTACTGAGTAGCAAATTTTAAAAGAGAAACAAATACCAAAACAATATAATTTCAAACAATGATAAATGCTAGGGAGGAATTTCACGGAATGATCCGATAGCTCTCAGGCAGAAGATAGTAGATTTTGTCCAAACTATTTTGGACAGTTAACTTGATTTTGAACAAAAAAGCTTGGTGTGAGCCACTGAAAGTGTGCCCCATGATATGAGAGGCTCTCTTCCATTCCACTCCTCCCCCTGAGATACAATTTTGGAATAAAAAAGGGTCTTATGTCATTTCTGCAAAGAGGACATCCAAATGGCCAACAGACACATGATATATATGCAATGGAATACTATGCAGCCATCACGAGAAACAAAATCTGGCCATTTGCAACGACGTGGATGGAACTGGAGGGTATTATGCTAAGCGAAATAAGTCAGTCAGAGAAAGACAATTATCACATGATCTCTCTGATATGAAGAATTTGAGA
>CM053610.1:7090510-7105837 GCA_028646535.1 Procyon lotor | reverse complement strand
TAAAAAAAAAAAAAAAAGGGTCTTATGTGTAGTTAGTGATGTTATGTTTTGTTATACCTTCTTATTCAGCAGACAAGGTATTGACTGGTGTATCTGGCATAAAGTCTAAGAGTCATACTCAAGTAAAATGGGCTAAGTAGTTACATTTCGAGAGATTAACTTTCGTTTGGGTGAAAGTTGAAGGCATGTACTAACAGAGGGCTCCCAGAGGAAATGAATGTGATTTGGGAGGGGGGACTGTATCTTCTTGAGGGCAGTATTGCACCTACAAGATGAAGGATGAGAAGGAGTTATCTCTGCAGAGATATGTAAAATTAGAGACATTTTGATCGGAGCAACCACTGCCAAGGCTGGTGAAGAGCTCACTATGTTGGGGGCGGGGGGAGATCAACATTCATGATGGCTCTGGGATCTCAGACTCAGATGAGTCCGATGCTGTTCCTCAAGGGGATCCCAGCCACTCTACCCTGTACTGAGCTTCTCGGAAGTGTCCATGTGGCATTCTGAGCTGTCCCTCAGTAGGACAGGTTGATGGACTGAATACCTCGTTGCTATGAAAGCATGAAGCATGAGAGGCCCCTGCAAAACAGAAACACAGCATAGCAGCACTTCAGCAAATAGCTACATGGAAACTTCTGGCTGATTCATGTCTGTTGTTTCTGGTGATGGGAGATCAAATTCAATGGCAGGTTGAGTTCAAAATTTACAAGGCATTTTAGCCACATTTTAAAATCATTGCCATAATATTTCTTAAGTTGAAATATAAAAATTACCCCAAATTAATAATGGTTAATGCCATTGACTATATCTTTCCAGATGTTTTCTTTCTTTCTTTTATTTTTATTTTTTGGTATATAATAGGTGAATATATAATCAATATGTTAAAAATAGGTTTTGATTGTATATACATGTGTGTATGTAATCTTTTTTGGGAGACTGTGGTAGTGGTACTTACAGATCTATCTGATTTTATTTATTTGTTTGTTTAGTTATTTAATAAGATTTTCTTTGTTTACTTGACAGAGCGAGAGAGCACAAGCAGGGGGAGTGGCAGGCAAAGGGAGAGGGAGAAGCAGGCTCCCCGCTGAGAAGAGAGCACGACATGGGGCTCAATTCCAGGACCCTGGGATCCTGACCTGAGCTAAAGGCAGACACTTAACCAGCCGAGCCACCCAGGTGCCCCTACCTGATACTTTTTAAAGCGAATATTTTGTTTTCTTTGGAAAAACCATGGTTTATTAATGGGGTATTGGAATCCTGACTTTGCTGTTTATTAACTATCTGCCCTTAGGCAATTTATTGACTTAGGTTAAGAGAAGAAGAAGAACATTCTAGGCAGAAGAAATCTATGTGTGGAGTATGAAGATGAGGAAGAACTTGGCCTACTGAAGGGCTAGGACGAAGGCTAGTGTGTTGGGACAGTGTGTGAGGATGTAGAAGATAAAGCGATGAGACAGAGAAGCAAATGGAGAGAGCCAATGGAGAGGGCCAATGGAGGGCCTTGTGCTGCATGGGAAAAATCTAGAAGCTTTAAACCAAGGGAGTGATAGGACAAAATTTGAGCATTCAAAATTCATATGAAGAATGACCTAGAAGAGGGCAGGAGTAGGAGAACATTTTTTTTCTTTTAAACCTGCATTGAGTGTTTCTCATTTATTTGTTCTTTAGGGAAAACCCCTCCAGAACCAAGACTTCAGTTTTAATGTTACAAATGTATGCCTTTTTGCTTTGATACCTGTGAAATACGTAGATATTGCAAATATTTGCTTTTTATCATAAAACCTGGAAACCTTTGCTGAGTCCTGCATGACTTGTTGGTGGAAGAGATCACCAAAACTTAAAGACAGGTAGATACATAGATCCCACTGAAGTGACTTCTTTAAAGGAAGAAATGAATGGGCTCTTTAAAAGGTAGTTGGAACACCCAGACCTTTGTAGCATAAGATTGCTATCACATTTTTTAAAAAGCCTTTTTATTTAGAAAAGTCTGACTTAAAATATTACAAAAATAGCACACAGATTTCCCAGGGTACACCTTTACCCAGATTCCCAAATGCTAGCATCTTACATAAACATAGTCTAATATCCTAAACCAAAAATGAAAATGGATTCAGTCTTAACCTACAGGTATTATTTGAAATTCTGAACTCTCTTACTAATGCCCCATTTCTGGTTCAAGATATCATCCAAGATCCCACATTGCATTTAGTTGTTCTGCCTCCTTGATTCTTCTGATCTGGGGCAATTTTCCTGTCTTTCTTTGTCTTTCCTTTATGAAGAGTACCCGATGGTTATGATTTAGAATGCTCCTCAATTTGGGCTTGTCTGAAGATTTCTCTTGATTAGACCAGTGTTGAGCAGCACCCGGGAGGATTCCCCAGGAAGGGAGCTGTGTCTATGTCAGTGCCTTACTTCCGGTGGTTCACGATGGCAGGGCATGAGCAGAGACGTTCCCTTGATTTTGCCCCTACTCCCGTTCCTATCTTACTGTTTGCAGGTTGAAAACAAACAAGAAACTAGGTGTTAAAGTCGTGTTTTATTTCACTCTTTCTCTGTACTCGATCAGTATGAGCTGTTCTCAGAAGACAGTAGAGTGTAGTGGTAGAAGGTCTGTCCTCAGATGGGTTTAGGACCACTTCATAATCTGTCCATTATTGTGTGCAGATACTCACAGGAGATACTTAGCTGTTTAGACTCCACTTTCCTTGTCCATACAAAAGGTGTAATAAAACACTGAAGTCATAGCTTACCCAGAGTTCAGATTTTAAATTAACTCATAAGCTATTAATTGGATGTAGTTAATGTTGTTTGAGAATGGTTATCACCCATTAAATAGACTTCACTTGGTTTTATGTATACAATTATGCAGGCTAGGTGTTTGTAATGTATAATAATACATACAATAGAGTACACTATAAAATAGCACATATGCAAAATACAGTCTTATAGTGTATTAGATATGCCATCAGATTGCTATTTCTATTTCTTGCTTTTTTTTTTTGCCCCACTCACATATGATGCAACTCCAGTTTATCTCCTGGAGTTATGAGGAATAAAAGGAATTATGTATGATTGGCAAATTGCGAATCATGTATAAATGATAGAGGAGAGGATACTAAAGATAAAGAAGAAAAAGGAGGAGGAGGAGGAGATGATTTGAAGATTTTAACCATCATCAGTTTCCTCAGACTAATGTTTATTATTGTAGGATTTTCCACATGGAACAAGAGGGGGAGAGTTTCAAGCATAAGGCATCCTTTCCATCAGCCAACAGAATTAGTCTGGGCACAGACTCTAATAGTATACAGAAAACTGCAACTCCAACTTTAATTTCATTCTACTTGATGGCTCATAAGCCGAATGCACTCTCATCTGAACCACGTGACTTAGTTAGGGTTTCACCTTCCCTGTACAGACCAAAGTACTTTGGTCTCTTTCGATGTGAAAGATCAGGTAGAACAACATTATTTTGTGGTTATGAGACATCAAACCACAGCGAACTTTAGTTCCCTAAATGAATCTTTAAATATTTAATATCATGTTAAAAAAACGTACAAGCCTAAGAGCAGAGAGCAGGTTGGAAGCTGGATAGGAGAGAACATCACAGATGAAGGACGAACAATGGGCTCTTTGTAGGATGTTGCACTAGGTTCCCTTTGCTGAGAAAGCAAATCATGTGGTTGCTTATTTGGGCCATATCCTCAGATAACAAACATTATTCTGCAACATAAAAAAATACGCATTGTTATAGTCAGATGAGTTTTTTTTTTTTAAAGAGTTCATCTAGGCTTTTGAAATTCCCTTTTTAAATATAACTTTTTATTATGGAAATTATCAAACACATATTAACTAAGGAGAAAAGTATAATGATCTCCTTTGTACCTCATCAACCAGCTTCAACCATTATTGACATTTTGCCACTTTTATTTCATCTTTGCCTCACCAATCCCCACCCCCAACTGCCTTTGTTTCTGGTGTATTTTAAAGCAAAGCCCAGTCATGCATATTTTCATTGTAAATTATTTAATATGTCTGTATATCTTTATAGAGGAAGACTTTAAAAAATGCAACCACAAATCAGGAATACCACAAAAGATCAGTTGTAAGACCCTTTTTAAATAGTAGAGGCCTTTAAAACAATCAGAAAATCTTGCCTTTGGTAAGTAACTATTTTGATGAATTGTTGCACTGGAAATTCATATTAAGCACCCCGTTCCACCCTGAGTTTGGCAACACGTTCTGGAGTTGTCCTGTGTCCAGTGGCCTAGATCAGCACTGGCAAGATGTTTCTTTTAAGGACCAGATAATATTTTCAGTTTTGCTGCCCATCTGATCTCTGTTACAACTGCTCAAATCTACCACTGTAAGTTAAAGGAGCCAGAGATAATACGTAAAAGAACGGGCACGACAATGTTCCAATAAAGTTTTATTTGTAACAAAAGGCAGGGTCTTGGATTTGACCCGTGGGCCATAGGTTACCGACCCTGGCTATAGAAAAAGCCATCCAATGTCTATCCAAAGAGGGTCTGCAAACCCTGGGGTTCATAGTACCTTGGAGACTAGAGTGTGTTGTGGTTGAAGACCAGGGCATTAGACACCAGAACCAGACTTACCTCCAGCGTTTCGAAGATCTAGAATAGGTGACTTTTTTGATTCACGATTTCTCATGTATTAGATGAAAACAGAGGCACCTGTTCTTCTTGCTTAAAGAGGTTGCTGTTGGACTGAATGAGATCATAACTGTGGGAGAGCTTACTGAGCCATAGGTGCTGCTCAAATACAAGGAGTGATTATCCATTTTATGGTGCAATTCTGGACGGTTCTCTGTCAATGATTCTTAATTACATTGTTATCCCCTACTTTCCGTTTTTCTGGGTGCCAGAGACATTACAACGAAAAGCAAACTCACATTCACTGAACACTTTCACAGATATTCCAGGGACAGTTGTAAAGGGGTTTACATGTGTCATCCTCTTTGGTTTATCAGGTGGTATTATCTCAATTTTAATGGCAAAGAAACCGAGATGGGCAGGGTTTCAATCATGGCCTAGCACCCCCGGGAGTGAGTGGCAGAGTCAGGCCTTGAACTGTCTGACTCCATAGTCTCTGATCTGTACCTCTAGGGACATTTAGGGTATGCTGTCACCTTTCTCTTTTTTACAACATCACCAACTGACCCTTTCATAGGTTATGTGGGGTTTACCTACCTACATGAGCTCATTCAATCCTCTCAGTGGAGACACTAAATAACTCACCTAAGTCACCACCCGGAATACCTTCTCCATAGAATACCCTCTACCTTCCTTTCTCTACACTCTCCATAGAATACCCTCTACCCTACACTTTCCCTACACATATTACTATGAAGTAATAATCAGAGTCAGTACACAGACAATGAATCATGGCACCCTACATCAAAAACTAATGATGTTCTGTATGGTGACTGACATAACAAAATAAAAAAAATTACTAGAAAAAAAGAAATCAGCCATTAAAGAGTTTATAATACAAATAGTAATAATAATCAGAGTCAATATTTACTGGGAACTTAAGTGTGCCTCATACTGTTTTAAGCACTTTACATATAGTCACATATTTAACCCTTAGGACAACACGAAGAGGTAATTCTTTATTATTATCATTGTTATTGTATATTTGTGGAAACTAAGGCATACCAGGAATCGGGCTGACTTCCATCAAATTTCAGAAACTTCTTTCCAATGGTTCCTCTGGTCATTTGTGTCATGGGTAGCCAACCTGGTGAAAACTGGCATTTCCAAACCAGCCTTGAAGCGGCAAATTTGAGATGTTTTCCTAAATTTGCCCCATCCATTCATTCACCCACAAAAACTCACCACAACCCTGCTTTTTTAAAGCCCCTTACCTAAACACAGCCCCTCCCCCCCAAAAAAAACTCCAAAAGCAATCGGAGGGGAAGGGAAGCAGGTGTGGCCAGCTGCACGGTCATCAGAGGCCAAACGGGTAACGTGTATGTGTGAAGAGAGGGGAGGGGACAAGGAGGTCTCTGGTGATCTAGGTCTCTATTTAGCCTAAAGCTACTCAAATTCAACATGCTAAAAAAAAATCACTTTGCAGACGTGTAGGACATAGGCAAGCTCAGGGGTGCCCGTGAACTCAACTTTGCAATTCCCCAGATGATGGAGATGCGGAGGGAGACAAGAAGCAGGGAGAGAAGGATGTAGCACAGAAATACATGGTCCCTGGGCAGATGGTGGGGCTGGGGGCTTGCTATCGGCTTCCTCATTCTTTGCAGCAGTAGAGATACCTTTGTGGCTTAAGACCGTCGGAGGCAGACCTCCACCAACCACGTGGTGTTATTTGATGGAAGTTGCATCATAAAATTTTGATTTCTGTGCACTTGGCCCGACAGGTTGGGGCTCACCCAGAGATACCAGCATCTTTTCCTTCCTGTCATGGCCTCTTATGGTTTTGCTAACCCAAGGTGGCTGACTTTGGTTTTAGCGATGTCTGAACAGATATTTGGAGCAATTCCAACGTTCCTGGGTGCTTCTATTCATAGGCTTTCTCCTTCCCCGTATTAATTTCTGCTTTGGCTGCCAGGGTATATAGAGGCCATTGTGCCCTAATCTTTAATATGGGTCTTTGCCATTTTTGCTCAGCAGGGGCCAGGCAGGTGATGCCAAGGTGCCCGAGGGCTCTGTGTGGGCACCCGGGTTAATGCCGGGCTGTGCTAGTGTCAGAAAGTGTGCAAGAGTCACTTATTGGACCAGAGCCCCATTTTATGTGTAATTATCTTAAAAGTTGCAAGCTCAGCTCTTTGGTTTGCTATGGTCTGTTGGGTAAGAGCGAACGTTGATGGAGTTTCCTTTGAGTCTCTCCAAAGGGCCAAAGGGTTAGACCTGCATGAGGCTATGAGGACCAAAGGGCCTCGTGTCAGGACTTATGCGACAGAACTGGACAAAATGACCGTCTAATCCAGTACTTGCCTTTGAGAATTCATCTGGAGCCAGAACATTCCTTGAACCAGGTGCTCAGAAGCCTGATCCTGAGCAGATGTGAAACCAAAGGGCACTTGGCGATGAAGCTGGCTTCTCGCTCTGCTGGTGGAGAGGTGGCTCAAATGGACACAGAAGCCCACTCCTCCTTGGGTAGGACGAACGCGGCTTAGAACCAGAAAGCACGGCTGGAACGCACCATTTCCTGCTTCTCGAAATACGGTATTGTCCCCAGCAGTTAAAAAGCAGCGAGGAGGAGGGATGGCTTTGGCCAGGAAGAAAGGAACAGGAGAGTAGAGAGTAGAGGCTCCGCGTGGCACTTCTGGTAACTGACACCCGCACGCTCATAGCGGCCCACAGAGCTATAGCCACCAACCCCAGTATTTGTCACTGTCACTTTCCAAGCGCTTGGCATTGTTCAGGAAATTGTATGTGTAAAGCAGACCTGCCTCCGTCCGACTTCGACAAGGGAACAGCCGTGCAAGGGTGCTCGGAACCGAAACAGGCTTGTATGTCCTATGATGTGCCCCAGCAAGAGTCATAAATAATTGTGACAAGGTTTTTTTCCCATCCCATGTGACAGTCCTTGACTCTGCCTCCTGTCGCCTCTCCCCTCTGCCTCATAGACTAGACCTGCCAGGCTGTGCAATGATAGATGTAACCGGGCAGCAAATGACAGCTGGATAGATTTTTTAGTTGGTGCTTTAGAGGGAATCAGATATGCTGTATAAAGCAATAAAAAAAGCACACTCACAAGGTGGATTAAAAATAGCTAGCACAGCAGTAACCCACTTTGTTGTTTATCAAAAGTTAAATCTTACATGGTAAGTCCTAGTGATGTGTTAATTTTTCAGGCTCCTGTCAGTGACACTGATGACAGCCATTAAAAAAAAAAAAAAAAAAAAAGCAGGGATAAAAGCAATTGACCATTTCCGTACTGTGTATATAATTTTTTTTGTCTAATGGGACAAAAATATCTTCCTTTCGTCTTTAAATGGTGTCCAAGAAGAGAGATGGGCTCCTGGTGCTGTGCCATATTGCTATGATCTTTTTCATTCTTCTCGATTTTGAATTTCAGACATGACGTTGGAGACGTTGTAATTCTGGAATTATTCGACGCTTGCGCAATTAAATTATTTTCTTTTAAATTATTTTCTTTAAACACTGCTCATCTTCCTCCTCACGCTCTATTGATCTAGATTCTGTGTAACAAATGGTCTGGTCTCCCAACCACCTTGGAAATGTCATGTAAGCGTCAACAAAACTACTTAGTGTATGTTTTATAAAGAATTACAGCCGCCTCTGAATTACTCAGACTTCCATCTCGGGCAGGCTGGGTTGGCTACCTTGTGTCTCGATGGATGTGTGGAGGTCCTAGACCATGATTCAGTGACCTGTCCCACTTCCCAGTTCACCGACGAGACAGGCTGCGATGTACTTAGTCACTGCATTTCTGTCTTCCCCCTGCGCTGCATGGGAAGGGGCTGCTGTGTAATTTAAGAGTGCTCGGTATATCAGATCATGACTATTTTCCCTCTTGATTTTCCTGATGAATCACGGTCGGAAGGCTGTAGCTCTCACCTGGGAGCAGGAGTGTGGCACAAGGAGGCAAGGTAGCACAAAATGTTTCTTAAAAAATATCTCATTCAGGCTAGGTACCAGGCAAAAGAGATAATTTGCACTATGCCCCTGTAATTCAAATTTGAGGATCATTCAGTACGGGGGCAGTCGCATTTCTAGCAATAATCAGGTTATACATGTGTTATTGGGAGGTGTTTTATTATTTTGATTGTTGTAGCATTATCTCTATAGAACAACTTCCATAGTAAAATGTATATTCTATGGCTCTATCACTCAATTGGTTCATTTTTTTCCCAGCAGATATGAGTTGATGAGATATAAGCGTGGCACAAAAATGTAATGAAATGGTCAAAAGGGCAGATTTGGGATCCTGTTGCGTGGCTCCCAATTCCATGTCATTTTCTGACTTCTTGGGTGACTCTGGCAAGTTATCCAGCCTTTCTGTGCCTCACCGTCTTTATCGGGAGAATGGGGGTGATAATGGCCCCAAATAATACAGTTGTTTTGAAGACGGGGTGACATGAATTGTCTTGGTACAATCCCTGACAAGTGGGGTGGAATAAATATTATTTGAGTTATTATCATAATTATTGCATAGTACGGTCATTACTTGGGGAGGGTTATTCAGGTTACCTGAATCTCTCTACTCCTAGTTTTTCGGGACTTGATGACTGTGTGTTGGATGAGCGGATGGACAGTTACTTAGGAATGGAGCCCTCTCTGAGCTTCAATAAACCCTAACAATGTTCCTTGATTCTGTGTATGTAGACTTTACTAAACCCTCTGAGCGTAAGGGAGAATATTCTATAGATCGCTGATAATGCTTTTTGGGTTAATTTCATCTCTTCTTCATTAAGAAAGAACCTTCAAATGTTCAACATCTTCAAATGTTCTGACATAGCTAGTAGAATACTGAATTTGTTAATCAGCCTTGTTTTTCTGTTCTTCCCTGTTCACCATCCAGCTATCTTATGTAATGGGACCAAAGATCTCTTGAGTTGTGAGCATAAGATATAGGCAGGTTCTAATCTGCTTCCAGAATCACTGAAAAAAATTTTTTTGGACAGTGATTCAGTGAGGAATACAATCATTGTGACCCAGCTGTCCCCACATACATCACATACATACATTTTGTTGAAGCGAATGTTCCACATGACACTTGTGCTCCTTCCCACATGGGATACCTTCTGGAATTTTCTACTCCTTTCTATGTCATTTTTAAAAAGTGCTGCTGTAAATCAGGAGTTGGCAAACTCTTTTTTGTGAAAGGCCAGATAATAAGGCTGGTTTTGGTCTCTGGGCTGTGGCTTATTTATTTATTAAATTTTTAAAAAGATTTTGTTTATTTATTTGACAGAGAGAGTCAGAGAGAGAGGGAACACAAGCAAGGGGAGTGAGAGAGGGAGAAGTAGGCTTCCTGCTGAGTAGGGAGCCCAATGCGGGGCTTGATCCCAGGACCCTGGAATCATGACCTGAGCCAAAGGCAGGCACTCAATGACTGAGCCCCCCAGGCGCTCCTCTGGGCCGTGGTTTATTGATCTCTGTTCTAGACCACTGGATGGACTTTCTGAACTGTAGTTTGCAAAACACTCTTCCTGAGCATTTTCCAAAGTGACTTTGAAGAAGATAGTTGTTTGGCAGGGGTGCAAATAGTTGCTAATGGAAAGCAAGCATTGCCCTTCAGGTGGATTTGTGAGACCCCAGAGTGAACAAAGATGTCTGCCCTTTAGCAGAAATTCTGTGACCCTGTGGCATACCTCAAACTCCATGACTGTGTAAAAGGGGTACAATATGGCTGCCACCTCCAAGTGTTTGACTGCTGACTTAGCTTTGCAAAATGTCTCTGGAACTTGGGTGCTGAGCAATATACTTGGAACCATATTTCAAAGTACGAATCTGGGGAATCACCTTCTTTCCGTGGTGGCAAGCATTATGTGTAGGGACTTACAGCATTTGCGAGTGAGAAAGTTCTTCGGTTTCTAAGTTAAGGAACACATTTGGGAGCCTGCTGTGTGCACAGTACTCCATAAGGCACATGGAAGAAGTGACGAACCTAATTCTATATTCCTGTGGAGTTTGTAGTTGAATTTGAACTTGGTAATAGGCAACATGTCAACAATCACAAAATAACATGGTCTTATTCAGACGTAAGACTTAAGTGTTTCTAATATCACAACAGGGGTAGTAATCATAATACCTACAGGCCTTCTATCATTTTATAGTTTTTCTCTTGTTTTTGCTTAAGTCATTTCATTTGATTCTAACAACAGCTTTGTGAGTTGGAGGGACCATGGGTCAAGAATCCATTTCACAGGCAGGATAATAGAGCAACTTCTTGGAGGTCATACCTTGAGTGAAATACCAAGCTGAGGATCCAGGTCTTAGAATCCTTACAGCTTCCACTAAAAGTAGTGTAAATACTTTGAAAAGGAGGAAAATTTTGAGTGGGTTTTTGAAAGGGCTCATGGCCATCGATTCTCAAGAGAATCTGGAGGGTGTGTGTGTGTGTCTATGAATCTGTGCTCATACAATGTTGATTTTGGAAAAGACCACAGGAGTAGATTATAAGTTCTGTGTAAGAGAGAGTAAAGCCTTTTAAAAGAATAGCCAATCGTTGCTGAATTAAAGCTAACCAACCAACCAACCAACCAACAAAATAACCATTCAAGCCCTAGCATGGCAAAAGACAATTCCAAGTGAGAACTCTGGAGTTAAAATTCATCTCCTAATAACCACCTGGGCACCAACCTCCTGTTTCACAATGGTAGGAAGGTCCAGTGTAAGATCATTTGAATAACATAAAAACTACCATGAAATCCTTTGACATTATGTTTGAAATTAACCAGCAAATTACCAAATAAGTAGAAATATTGTTCACCTTTGGCCCATACCCCAGAGACAAATGAAGCACGAAGTCCATTGATGATTCTTTCTCTAAGAGAACTTTCATGAAGATAATTTGGTTTCTCTTTAAAAAAAATATTTTAGCAGCCTTGAAAAATAAAGTTAGCATAGTTCAAGAGGATGTAAATAAAAGAGGCCTAGTCCATTCAAGTTTGGAATTTGAGAGCATGCTATTATTTCAACTCTATAAGTAGTGAAAGGAGGAGAGAAATGACCTAAGGTCATGGCACCATTTCCAGTTAAACAAAAAAACAAAAACAACCCTGCTTTCAAAAAGTGTGCTGCACATTTAAAACTCCTATCTCCTAGTGGCTGGGGATTAGCTGTTCCACACAGCACCTGGAAATCTGTAATATTAATAGGTATGATTATTCTTGCTAGCATATGCTTATCTTCCACGATTTTGATAATAGGGTCAGGTGGGTCGCTTGCTTTGTTTTCTGGTGTTTTGCAGTATGAATCTATGAATTAAAGTTAAGGATAAATGCAGCCGACTTACAGAGTTAGTGGTTCGCTTAGAGATGCCTAGGTGAACAGCGCGCTTTGTTAGGTGGGTCTCAGTGAGGTTCTCCTCCTCCATCTAAAGTAACCTCTACCTCTCGGGCACTTGGTACTACATCTTCCTGTTTTATTTCCTTCGTGTCCCTTAGAGGAATCTAATGTCATCTTGTTGAAGCATTCTCTGCTCTCTGTGTCCGTATTGTCACCCCCGTGAGAACACAACCCCTGGCTCTGCGTGCAGGGTCAGCCCACCATGGCCTGCCGGCTGTATCCAGCCTGCTGCCTGTTTTTGTGTGGCCCAGAAGCTAAGAATGCTTTTTATATTTTTAAATGGTTGAAAAAAATCAAAAGGATAATATTTCGTGAACTGGGAAAATGATGGGAAATTCAGGTTTCAGTGTCCATATGGAAAGCTTTATGGGCATGTGGCCACACCCATTCGTTTATGGATAGTCTGCAACTACTACAACATAGGGATGCAGAGGTGAGGAGTTACGACAGACACAGGATGGCTGCCACAGAGCCTAAAATATTTACTAGCTGGATCTTTGTGGACAAAGTTTGTGGACCCCTGCTACATGTCCAGCACAGCACCTGGAAAATGATAAGCACCCAATAAATGCAGCAGATAAATTAATAAAGAACAGAGCTTGGTGAAGGTTATTTGCAAATGTCCCTTCCCTGCCACTAATAAACAAGAAAAAGGAACAGATGAATCAAAATTAAATATTGACTCCAGGCTCTTGGGACAATCAGAAAATCCAAGGAGGGACCCGGAAGGCAGGGGGAGTCTGCTTGGGAGCTTTGCCGAACATTTCTTTAAAAGAGATGACAGGATGTGGTGCATAATCAGTGAATCTTGGAACACTGAAAAAATAAAATAAAATGAAAAAAAAAAAAAAAAAAAGAGATGACAAAGTACCAATTCAGGAATGTCATGGTATCTCAGGTTCTAATTTCTGGAAACTGGATACTCTCTGCTTTCTCCCTGTCTAATGCATTTTCCCTCCTAGCCTTTCCCTCCTGCTTTTTATCTGCCATCTGACTAAAGATTGAACTCTGGTTTTTACTGCTCCAAATTCAGCAAACTTCCCTTCCAAAAAATGTCAGCTCTTAATCCTCTTAATAAAAAGGCCTGTGTAACCGAGAGAATACATTCAAAATCGTCCGCAGTACAAAAAGACGGTCTGAAAATAACAAGGGGAAAAAATGTACTAAACGCATCTGCACACACACAAAGTTGCTAGGGAAACATAGCAGTTCCTTGCGAACTGCCAGCACCATCACATTTATAAAGAATTGACAACGGCTGACCTTTGTCTTCTCTTTTTCTGCCTGCTTTTTTACCAGGCACAGAAGAGCCCTATGGCTTGAATGATGCTTTTGATAGGCAGATTTTTGGATTCTGTGCCGTCTGCTGGATGAGGGGGCCCCGCTTTACAGCTCTGCTAAGACCTAGAAAATCTTTTGAGTGTCACCTCTAGAATGACCCAGTCTGTGCAACTGAAAGGTGCATTTTCACATTGGGATTTGGCTTCTATAGTCCTGAGGCGAGAAATGACATATTTTGTTGCATTATTTAAATATTCCTGCTGAACACCAAATTAAAAATATCCATTAAAGGTTTATTTGATATCTTCCTAATTATTGCCCATTGCGCATTTGACAAATTCTTTACACATTTTAATAATTGCGACTTTCTTTGGAAGTGACACAAAAACAATTACTTTTTCGAAATTCCACTGTGTATATGCTTTTGAAACTACATAGCCATTAAAAACAGTCTGTCGAATTAAAGGTTGGGCAATTAATTAAGTGCAAATTCTGTAAAACTGGACCAAGGAGAAAATTCATCAAACCTATGAAATATGACCTATCTTGTCCAAAAGACAAATATGTTTAAACAAAAGATGAAAATTGATGACAAAATTACGGGTAGCAAAATGCACACAGAGCAAATATAAGACAGCTGTACTTGGTTTCAGCATGTTGGGTTTACCCTTACAGGATTCATGATTCATTACCTTCACCGTCTTGTAAAACTTTTCGTAGTTAATCTCCAAAGTCCTGTAACTGGAATAATAAAAGTTCTCAATGAGAGCGTGGAAGGCCATTCTGTTGATGATTTGCTGGCCTTTAGAGGAGCCCAATTAAACGCAACTGGACTTGGGGACGGCACCCTGAGGGTAGGTCTCCCGAGGACAAATGAAACCCAGGTTGCACGCGTGGGCACTTCCTTCCGTTGCTGGCCTTTTGGACCTTCTGGCATCGGTCTCCCTTCCTCGGTCACTCCCGTCGGTTTGCAGACTCAAAAGCCCCCAGTGTGCGTTCGTCGAGGAAGGACTCTGCCCTCCATATGACTTTGGCTCTTACCGTGAGCAATGACTGCTGTGTGTGTTGAGAGCGTACATCGCAGGCCAGGAGAAGGCAGAGCAGTGGTTTCCGTGGGCTGTATCTGCCATGGGCCCTGTCCTCGTGTATTACAAACTCTGGATGTTACACTCGGGCGTTCAGGTTCAAAAATCCACATCGACGCTGGTGGGAAGTGGGCGGCAGAGGGAGGTGGATCTTCGGGCTGTGGGGATTGTTCAAGGATCCAAGGCTGTTATTTCCATATTAAAACGTAATGGTCTCATTAAAGTTAAAACCACTGTTAAACTTGATTGAGTAAATTAGTTAATTAACCATAGCATCCAGCGCATTCCTCCAGGGCATACCTCCATTCCTCGAGATGCAAAATAAATGCAGGATCAGCTCAGTCTCTTATCCGGGGTAGTGGGATAACTAACACTCATCGTAGACTGGCTTATGGCAGAATCTGTTAAAAAAAAAAAAAGTCAAGAGCTAGAAGGTAAGGGTGTTACTTGGTGTGAAAGGAATATGAAAATAGCCTCCAATGAAGAATTTTATTTTTATGCTGATATCTCTCAAAATTTTCTTGATTGAAAAAATAAAACCCCCAAACACCTGATCAGCAGTTTGTAAGTGTTTTAACTGGTAGAATAAAGGCCCTTCTTCCTGCATATTCTGCCTTACTTACCTTCCCTTTGCTTGGATATCAAAGATGACCTCTGTGGGGTCAGATGGAACTTTTCTAAAGTTTTTTTGGGAGGGGCTGTGTTTAGGTAAGGGGGCTTTAAAAAAAGCAAGATTGTGGTGAGTTTTTGTGGGTGAATGAATGGATGGGGCAAATTTAGGAAAACATCTCAAATTTGCCGTTTCAGGGCTGGTCTAGAAATGCCAGTTTTCACCAGGTTGGCTACCCATGACACAAATGACCAGAGGAACCATTGGAAAGAAGTTTCTGAAATTTGATGGAAGTCAGCCCGATTCCTGGTATGTCTTAGTTTCCACAAATATACAA
>CM053610.1:7013669-7090010 GCA_028646535.1 Procyon lotor | reverse complement strand
TTTCCTTTTCAGTACTCACCATCTCCAGATTGTTTGCAAGTTATCATCTATAAAAATTGTTCTTGGTTTGCAGACCATACAAAAGACAAAAGACAATGATTCATATTTGACTTGTGGGCTACAGCTTGGCCCACCCCTTGTTTTAAGGCAACTTTTATTTTAAAATATTTTTGGCTGAAAATTATTATTCACAGATAATCTCTACTCTTCATAACCAGGGGCATCCTAATTGATACACATTAAATATTAAAATAAAAATTTCTCTATGAATCACCCCAAACCATCTTATGTCCACCAAAGGGATGATTAGCAAACTTTAGGAAATAGTAGTTTACATTCATTAGGCACTTATTATGTGCCCAGAATTGGATTCTAAATATTTTATATGTATGAACGAATTTAATCCTTATGAAAACCCATCAGGTAGGCATTATTATCATTGCCATTTTGTGGATGGGGCAATTATGTCACACAACATTTAAATAGTTCTCTGCTAAACTGAGGTGGTTAGGAACTCTGTCACTGTGAGGATCACTATGGTGTTTCATCCCTATTTATGTGCAAATGTGCAAATATACATAAACTTGCTTCCGATTTGAACTTCCCAAACTAACTGGCACATCTCAGGGAAGTCAGATATGGAAACAGACGATGCAGCTTTAAAAAAAATTATCATTACATTTCTTTATGGTTAAAGAGCATCTGGAGCAATTTAAGAAGTTAGAAAGGGAGTAAGATGTTTTACAACATAATATGCCCCAGGATTGCCATACAAGTGGGAAACGTGTTCCTTGAATAACGGCTCTATGCCTTCCATTCTTCGGTCTGCTTTTTCCAGATCTCCAGAACAGGACTGTAGTGAGGTTAGCTCTTTATTTATTTAGTTTTGAAAATTTTTCTTTAATTCTAGCATTCCAGGGAATAATGTAGCCCTCCAAATAATAATTCATACCAAACATGGAGAAATCCTCCCCTTCATAGGGGAGAGAACAAAGAGTAAAAATGTGAATCATTAAAAAGCAGAAGAAAACCACAAAAGACTGTAAATAAACCCCTGTAATTATGCATTACAAAAGGAAAGTCAACTCCAAATGGTTCAGTAACCTCAACGCCAGCCTCACTAATAATCATTGCAGTATTGCAGTGTTCTGTCTTTCCCTTAAGATAATGAGCAGCACACGTTGAAAAAAAAAAGTGTAAACACGAGCAACAATTTCTCATCTAAGTACAAAACAAAATGCAGTGACTCACCTTAACATTTGCTGTTGAGCCCTAGTGCGGAGAATTTTAATTTACAGTCTGTCCCTTCCTTTAAAAGGTCAACCAAGGGGGAATTACAACCCAATGATAAAAGTTGCCTTTCTAACTAGACAATGCGTTTCACCCTGACCCCCTCCGATGGTGGGCCCATTTGAAAGGAACCCAGAGAATTAATACTTCAATAACCAACCAAATTTAAAGACAACAATTAGTAAACAATTTTGTCATCCTCAAAGCTGTACCAATGCCATTAACATTTCTATAGTTCTTCAATTACATTATAAATCAAAAGTAATACAAAAAGACAATGTAATAATGAGCATGCAAAGGCTGCATCAAAAATTCAGGTATCAGCTTTTCTTTCCCTCTACAATCCTTCTGTTATTTTATTTTACTTTCTTAAGCAATGTAGCCACAAACACATCATCATAATAAATGCTCCCTTTACCTCAGAAAATGATCTTATTAGCTGAGCCAAGAAACAATGTAGAGTATAGGTTTTTCCTTTTTTTTATTGTCCACACCTGTCCTTTCTTCCATAGAATTTTGAAAGATCAAAAAAAAAAAAAAAAAAAAAGGCTTCTTGGACAGGGAAGAAAGGACCAAGGACCGAAGAGCATTATGCAAAACAGAAGTAAAACAGTCTCTATAATCTTGCATCCTTTTATTGATACTTTCTTTCGTGCCTGTCAAGGCAATTGATAGAATTCTGCCCTGGACTCAAATCTTTATGTTTCCTCTCAATTATGGTTGTTCCACATAAAATTGGATCATCTCAAACATACCTACCAGGATATAGAAGGAAAGATAAGTCAGATTTTTTTTTTAAGATGTTTTATCTGTTGGAGTGGGTTAAATTGCTATATTCTTTGAACACATTCTATTTTTTTTTTTTTTTACTCCTTCAAGAAATCATTTGAGGCTCTGCTTCTTGGGTAATGTAACCTACTTCATCGGAAAAAGAGTAGCTCTCAGCTTCGTTGCATATACATGGGCTTCCCGAGTGCTTATGTGTTTGTATATCACACACTCAATTCGAGGGCTCCTTTTACCTTTCAGGACTGGGCAGCACCAACTCATTCAGACGTCTCATCCCCAGCTCCCCAATTGCGTATGCAAGGATGTCATTGGGGCCTAGGTGATGTTGGTCATGAAGGTTTGAAAGTGTATTTAAATTTTTCAAGAATATTTTGCATTGCAATCACACATACCCGAGTTGGAGAGGTGTCAGGCATTATATCTTGTCATCTGGTGGATTTTCAAAAATGCAGCCACTCTCTTTTTTTGCCCATAGCCCGGCCCCACTTAATTTTCATTATGTCCTTTGGTTCATTAGTTCATTCAGAAAATACATATTAAGTACCAGGCACTGTTTGGCAACTGGGGACACAGTGATAACAAAGGTGGACAAGATACTATGGAACTGGTATGTTAGAGGCAGTTTCTAGAATAGAAACTCTCCAAAAAGCCTATCTATGCAAGTGAGGGTATTTTACAGAAAGCTTAAAGGAACCCATCTTTAGAAATGGCAATCCCTCATGGTATTTGGAGCTAGAAACTGTTCTGTTAGATGCGAATCCATTGTTTTACTGTCTCTGGGGCCACACTGTGTCTGGGCTCCCTTTCTTCAGCACATCTGCTCCAATATGCCAGCTGTCCATTCTGGGCACCGAGTGCAGGAGCCGGGGAAGATGGCGGCACACCCCTCATGCCCCACCATGGCTGCCTGGGCTCTGCCTCTCCACCTCAGTGGGGAGTGAGGGCTAGAGCACGTTTGCAGGGAAGGGGCCCTGGGAAACACCCCCAAATGTGTCTCCAGACAAGATGACTGTTCACCTGCATCTTTAAATGAATTGTACAGGCTCATGCTCATTCTTTCTTCTTGTCATAGTTGTTTAGATTGTTGTGAATGTTACAGAAGGCAGACATTCTAAGTCTCTGGCCCCCTGGTTTCCAGGAAGAGAGATGAGTGAGCTGACTTTTCCTTCTTTAAGGGCATTTTATTTTAAGGGCATTTCAAAAATAATTTAATTCCCCTTATTATAAAATTAATAATATGTCCACTGTAGAAAACTTGAAAATAGAAAAAAAATCATTACAAAATCCCTAATATTCTCACCTCTTAGAGACAACTGCCATTAATATTCTTGGTCTTCGTTTGTATGTGCAAATATAAATGAGACCTCACTCAACATGTTTTCCAAAATAATAGCATCTTTTAAGACCCCAATATTCATAATATATATACATTGTGTGAAGGAGTATAGAGAACAGAAAATGAAAATTTCCTCAGAAATGCCCACCTTTCAGAGATAACCATTGGTAATGAGTTGGTATATATATCACCTGATTTTGAAGCTATGTACTTGTGGCTAGAAGTTTTTCTATACAAATATCAATGCATGCCGTTCTTTAATATCCTTTAAACTTCAGTGTAGTATTCTAGTGAATGGATATACATGATTACATTAAAATTCCCTTTCAGTAGACATTTGGGATGTTTCCATTTTTTTGGGTAATTATTAAGCAATTTTGCATAAGTTGTCCAAATACTTCCCTTAGATATATTGCCATGTCTGAGCCAAGAGATGCCATTTTTAACCAACTAGAAGGGAGACCGTGGTGGGTAAAATTAAAGATTGAAGAGATAAACCAAATAAACTAAGCAAACAAGAAACCCTAAGACCTGCAATATCAGGAAGTTCTAACGGGAGAATTAGAATAACATGTAAGAGGCTCAGTACCTGAAGATGGTACAAGTAAGAGTTAAAAACAAGACAAAACAAAACCCACCACTTCTTTTAAAAGGGGCACCTCAAAAGGCAGAAGTGAGAGCTGATGGCAGACTAGCCTGTTTTCTCCAGGTTTCTGACATCCGGAGGTAGACATAGAATTCACTAGACTTCCTGATGCTGGTTCGTTGTCTTTTGCACCAGCTTGCCCACCGGCAGAGGTGGGGTTCCTCATTTGTGTGAGTCTCCATGGGAGGGTGGGACAAATCCCACTCAGGAAGGTCAGTGCACTTTGAAAAGCGGAGGGGCTCTGCTTTGTGAAAAGTCCAAACAGATAAAATTGTGGCTTGAATAAACCACACACATTGGAAAGGAGACTGATTATGCTATGAAGGGATCATTCCATTTTTAGGGTGTATAAGGGAGGCATTCTTTTAGAGAGGCGAAACTTTGACACATCTGAAAGAAGATTTGGTATTAAAATCACTTGATTCATTTATTGCATGTACTTCCGAATGCCCCACTTGGGATGTGGGGTTTGGACACGTGTGTTTTGGGCACACGTGTTTTGTCTGTCACCAAGACGGAAGGTAAAATTTTGTATGTCTGTGTCCCTTTCCCATCTGGTTTCTATTCATTGCCCAAGTTTTCTTAAAACAGTGAAGGAAGTTATAATGAGAAATGGGTCCAAACCCATTGTCCTAGTTTGATGTTGTGACTTTGTTTAAAAGTCCAACAAAGTCTAATCAATGAGGGTTGAAAACAGCGTCACTTGATCTTTCTATGTATCAGTCTGTCCCTCCTGTTCATCTTCTGTACTGGAGTTGAATTAGTCTAAGCGTGCTGAACCTGTTACTTTCTCTGAGTCTCAAGTCATTATAGTAAGCTCCAGAAAAAAAAAAAAAAATATATATATATATATATATATATATATATATATATATATAAGAAATATTAAAGAAAAGGGAAAAGCAAAAGTTGCACTTATAAAGAAATCCCTTTTAGCCAGTGAGGCTCCCAGAGAATCTGGGGACATCAATAGTTCCTCAACTGCAAAAATATTTCCTAGTCTTATGAATTCTAAAAAATCTCTGAGGTCCAATAGGGATCCCAAACACACTGATAGGATTAGAAATAGCATTCTCAATAAAAAATGTATAACAGAGGAGGACATGAAATAATGTATTTCTCTTTGAAACCATGAAAGTACACCATATTTGTCTGGAAATGTGTATGTGAAATTTAAACAACCCCCGAAGACATCCATCTAATTTTTTTTTTTTTTTGGTGGAGTTTGTTCTCAATTGAAATTCTACTCTCTCAAAGTTTGCAGCTAGCTCCCAACTTCACACTATCCCTCGCTCCTGTTTCCCTCAATTTCCTTCCCTTTATGACCCTTTTTGGTTGAGCCCCTTGATTTATGGTCATTTGTAGGATTGCTCTGCTTTGCTTTATGGCAGTTTATGTCATACTGGTCTTGTCATAAATGACTACCATAAAGTGAGGTAAAATATCGTAAAACATTAGTGAGTCCCTGATACTCAAGGTTCTTCAGAATAAGCCCTGACAGGTTCCAACCATGGAAAAACAGATTTGGCCATTTGGAAGGGACAGCATCTGTAAAAATAATAAAAAGTAATAATAACAGCCCCTGAGGTTTCCTGAATTCTTTCTCTGTGCTAATCACCAGGTTAAGCTCTCTTCATACCTTGTCACCTGTAATCCTCCTTGTTTTTCTATATGAGATGATCTTTTTCTCATCACCTGTACTATGCAGACAAAGAAACTGAGGCATGGAGAGGCTCAGCACAGCCAGGAAATAACAGAGTATCTGTAGAGTCCACACTTTACTCCAGAGCCTGTGCTCTTCACTGTGACGTGTTTGGATCCTGGAACTGACCCCGGGGTGGGGGGCGGAGTGCAGGGGGTGTGGGGGAGGGGGGGAACACGTGGAGCCGATTGATATGTGGGATTTAGACTTTGGTGGACAGTTTCCATGCTCCATAAGCGCTTGTTACTTCCTACTGTCCTCCGGGCCCAGCTCCCGAGAAGCCCCTCCAGCACACTGTAATGGAGTCCCCCTGCACTGCCTGTCTTCCCTGACCTTGCCACACTCTCCGGTCCCCATGTATTTGCAACAGTGTTGCCTTCCCAGTGTGAACCCCCGAGCTTATTTGTCCTGGGGGTCTTGGCTTTGCCAGCACTTCCTGGAGCCAGAAACCGCAGAGTTCCCTTTGATTCCTCCTCTTCCCAGCCAAGTCCTGTCTTTGCTCCCTGGGAGCAGATGCATCTCCTACGGGTCCACACTTTGTTGTTTCATCTTCTAGAAGTGGAGTCCTGCAAGCTGCTATCATCTCTGTCCCGAAGGGCTGGAGAACCAATTTCTGCAAACACTCCCAACACCCTTTGTTCCGTGTTCTATGTGGGAGCAGAAGTGCTCATCAACCATACACTGCGACTGTGGGCTGTTAGCCCCACTTGTCACTGTCATTGTCTTCATTTTGCACTCTGTCTGATTCTCTGCTCCCTTGTGACTTTGTCTCATGCCCTTGTCTCTGCCTCACTGGCCTCCCTCTGAACCAGGAGCATTCTCTCCTAATTTAGAACCTTCACACAAGCTTTCCTCTCCGCCTAGAACTCCCAGCCCCTAACTCTTACCTGCCTTTGTCTTTATGTAGCAAGTCTGGTCTTCATGGCTAACGCCTCATGGGAATTCATCCGCCATCTTTCTTTCATTCTCTGTCACTGCAACTGTTTCCTTCATCTCTCTGATCGTATTGCTTAGTGGTTGTCTATTTCCTGACGATCTGTTTCCCCATCTAGATTATAAGCTTCATGAGGAGAAGACAAAATGCCTAGTGGCTCCACATAAGTCTTCCTAACACAAATTTTGCCCAGGGTCCAGCATGACAGTATGGTGGATCTTTGTTGAGTGGGTTTGTGTGGCCTTGTAGGTATGTCTTCACTCCCATAGTGGATTGTGAAGGCTGGAAGGACAGTCGCGTGTTCCCTGTTTCTGTTAAAATGTGTGTTAGCAGGAGTGTTCACATTGTTGGCATAACATATATGTTAATTTAATACACAGAGGTTGGACTGATACGTGACAACCTTCACAAACCTTGGCACAGGGGATTAAGCTGGTGCCTTGCACTGGGTTGCAGATGGAGGGGGAATAAAAGGCAGGAATGGATCATAAGACAAATTAGGATGACAGTGTCTCTGATCCATTCAATTCATTAAAAGAAATATTTGAGCATTTTGGCTACAGAAGGAAAAGGAAAAAAGAAGACAAATAAGAGCCAGGAGGAAAAATAGAATCAGTGTGGTTTCTCTCTCTCTCTCTCTTTTTGCCCCCTCATCTGCTGTCTTTTCCAGAAATCATTTTAGGTTTCTTCTGTCACATCCATAGTGAAGTGTAAATTACAGTTTCCAAGATAGATGGCCATTTTCAGTGAATTTTAGCAAGGAACGAAATTTTATTTGAGACTGAAATTTGGCATCCCTTTGCCTCTTCCTGCTGGGAACTATTTTTTGTCTTTACAAAATGCGATGAGACATAAATCCTGTTGCTTTTATTTCTAAATGGTGCTACACCAAGCCGAAAATGGACTGGGAAACAGGAGTGCCTCCAGACTCGGGCCAGCCTTGGCAATCCTAATTTATAGCGCCTGTCATACTACGAGGGAGAAATCCAATCAGGGTCCTAGGAAAACGGGAGGCTATTTTTAATTGTACTCACTTTCAATCCCCTTCCTCTCCTTGCAAATTTCTTTTCACCCTGGCACTCCTAGCTAAGTAGATTGCCACCCACAGGAAAGCCGGCTACACCCAACAGCTAACATTTGACGTGACACCATTTGGAAGGCTGGCAACTCACAGAGCATATGGAGGACTTCAGATGGGTTTTGAGGGACTTTTGGCTTAGGGTTTTGTCATGGTGGGAGCACTCTTTCATGTGGAGCAGGCCAGTTCTTTCCCGTGGGGGACTGTCCTGTGTGTGGCAAGATGTCCAGCATCCCCGGACCCCCAGCATTACGTGCCAATGGATGCCTCCAAGTCACGGTGACAAATGAAATACCCCCTCCCCAGTCCTAAGCCTCACCTTTGGGGGACCCTACTGCCTTGGCGGAGAGGCAATAAGAGGGTTTGAAAACTTTCTTGAGTCATCTCAAGATGAAGATGCCATATTTGTGATCACGAAAAAACTGCCAATCACAAATCCTTGGATGTTTTTAAGTGGTAGTAGGAAGAACAGTAATTAATATCTTTGGAGCATTTAGTATGTGCCAAGTGCCATCAAAGCACATTGAATGCATTTCCACGTTTGATCCTTCATTAAGCAGGTCCCAGTGTTACAGTAAGATCTATTTTTTTCCCCCAAATACTTTTATTTTATATTTTCAGTACAGAAGTACTGGTGCGCTCCGTTACAAGATTCATTGTTCTTGCACCATACCTAGTGCTCCATGCAATACGTGCTCTCCTCAATACCCACCACCAGCCTTGCCCAACCTCCCAACCTCTCCCCTCCAAAACCCTCAGTTTGTTGCTCAGAGTCCACAGTCTCTCATGGTTCATCTCCCCCTCTGATTTCCCTCAATTCACCCTTCCTTTCCTTCTCACAATGTCCTCCATGTTTTTCCTTATTCTCCACATGTAAGTGAGACCATATGATATTTGACTCTTTCTGCTTGACTTATTTCACTCCGCATAATCTCTTCCAGACCCGTCCATGTTGATGCAAAAGTTGGGTATTCATCCTTTCTGATGGAGGCGTAATATTCCATTGTATATGTGGACCATATCTTCTTTATCCATTCGTCTGTTGAAGGGCATCTTGGCTCTTTCCACAGTTTGGTGATTGTGGCCATTGCTGCTATGAACATTAGGGTACATGTGGCCCTTCTTTGTACTGCTTCTGCTTCTTTGGGGTAAATACCCAGTAGTGCAATTGCAGGGTCATAGGGTAGCTCTATTTTTAATTTCTTGAGGAATCTTCACACTGTTTTCCAAAGTGGCTGTACCAACTTGCACTCCCACCAACAGTGTAAGAGATCTATTTAATAGTGAGACCCACCTAAGTCCAAAGACTCACTCCAGGTTGCCCCCTGATACCCCAAAGTCTGGACATCACTGAGATCATAGCTGGAGGAATCTGTGTGGTCTGCCCCGTGCCTGCTTTTTACATTGCTTTTACTTCTTTCTTTTCTCTTTATTCTTCCTTCCCCGTATTATTAAAAAATTGTTCTTTCTCAATGCCTTCTTGCTCCCCTTCCAAAATCATTTAATCTAGGGAAATAAACTGGATGTTCTATCTGTTGGGTACAGCATTGAATAATAAGAGATTGACTGTCACAAGAGATCGTGTAGTGTTGGATATTCAGACCTGTGGTCTCTGTTGAGTTGGGAAATTCACATGGTGCTGGTGGCTGGGAGGAGGACCTCCAGCACAAGCCTGGAGATGTTCCAGGGTAGCCCAAGGCTGGGGGGGGGTCAGCAGGAGGAGGCACCCATGACCGTTAGCTGGACGAGAGATGGGTCGTGTCAGGGTGACTTGGTCGGAGTAACCAACAGGCTTTCAGCGTGCGCTCCAACCAGAGGGCACAAGGGCAGAGGTTCAGAATCTGGGAGCTGACTGGCTGTGGATTGGCTTCCCCATGGGGGGCTGCGTGCCGTGTCCTCGGGTGAAGGCCGCAGGAGCGTCTTTGCTCACTACCGTGTCATGACTCTCCTGTGCGGTTGTGGATGGAGGCCTGCTCCATGCTGAGAGGGGGAGTAAGATAGGACCCCAGCTCCCCAGGAGCTTTGATTTGCCTGGGGGAGCAAATCAAAACGTAAAGAGTGTCATGCCCATTATAACAGAGCGAGATTCCTCAACCTCAACACTAACCTGTGGGGTCAGATAACTGTGGATTCAGTGGGAGCCATCTTTTCTCAGAGGTAAAGTTCGGCTCTGTCTTTGGTTGGATCCACTATGGCTGCCCACACCCTTGAGTCAAAGCATTTTCTTAAACAAAGGCAGTTACCTCCCTAAGAATATTTTTGTTTTGGGCTAATAGGCTGTTAGAGTTTCAAAACCTTTATATTTTGTATATATACACGTTTTCTTTATTCAGAAGAGACCTAGGGGGTGGGGGGCAGACGTTGAGGCAGAGGGAGAAGCAGGCTCCCCGTGGAGCAAGGAGGACTCGATCCCAGGACCCTGGGATCGTGACCTGAGCTGAAGGCAGACCCTTAACTGACTGAGCCACCCAGGCGCCCTACACATCTTTATAATATAAAAATACTTTATACATCAATATGAAAAGATCGATTGTACTGTCTTTGCAAGCTCATCTAGGCAAGCTGGTATAGCTGCAAAGACTAGAGGTACTCTGAACTTGAATTAGGCTAGTAAATCAATGGGCGCAGAGAGGGGAGCCAACAGGTGCTGTGAGGCTCGAAGGGTAGAAAGTACAGCGTCCTCTGTAGAAGCTGAGTGCAGCTGAGGCATTACGATGTCAGAGCGCAGGGGAGAGCCAGGAGGGTGCCAGCTTCAGAGGGCACAGCTCCCAGAGCCATCACAGCCCCCGCAAGGCTCCTGTCGCAGGCCATTGCATGCCCTTGGGGACTGGATATGACGCAAGTCCTGTTTTCCTTAATTCCTTTGTCATCTGAGGATAAGCCCTAACACCTGAGGTAACATGAGCACAAGCCTGCACCTCCCAACTAGGAAAATAGATACCCCGATAACATCAGTTTGTATTATATAATTGTGGGGGAGGGGAGAGAGGAAAGAGGAGAGACACTAGCTCACTTTTGGGGCAAATCCTTGCTTTGTTGAAGTTCATGAAACATTTGGAAGTTAATCCATTTGAAGGTACTGGAATTCTCTGGGCACCGGCCAACCACAATCGAGGGGTGGTCTTAAATTGTTCGGGAAGTAAGATGGTTTATGGGAAAATGTTAGCCTCTGAGTAAGAGGATGATTCTTGGGAAGGTAATCAAAATCTAGCCAAGAGAATAAGAAAAATATTCAAGCTTCGAAAAGGACTCATTTCAGACATCATCTCAGGGAAGGCTGCTCAGATACCCTTCCTCCCCATCCATCCTCCCCCACCCTCCTCGAGAAACTTCTATCCTCCTTCTCACTGCATTGGATTATAATGATCTGTTTACCCATCTGTCACTTGGCTGGGCTCTAGGATCCCCGGAGGCAGGGCCTGTGTCTAATTCATCTTTATATCCCCAGCCTCGAACCAATAACCTCCATATAATAGGCGCTCAATAAATTGTCGAGTGAGTGAATGAAGGAATTCACTTCTAAGGCTTACCCTGTGTACTTTTTAAGGAGCGGAAAAGAATTCATTTTAACTTGAATATAGGTTTTCTTCCCCAAAGAGCATATTGATAAAGAACAGCTACTGATTTCTTCTGCGAGAGAAAAACGATAGAATAGGCCTCCATGCTATATTTCAAACTTATGTCAACTTCTCTTTAAAAAAAAATGTCTGTCCACCAGCACTCATATCATTTTTCAAATTTCATGTCATCCTTTTTTAGATGCTGCCCATCCATCATTTTAGGCAGGGAGTATCCATCATGAGAGAAGCTAAATAATTTTCAAAGCTGTCAGGGAGTGGACACCAAAAAGGTCCTCATTTCATCTGAACAGAGTTATGAGGGGCTGGTGGTGAGAATCCTGCTGGGTTGAGAGCTGGCATCCTGCGAGTGCCTCTCAAATTGGTTTCAAATGGAACAGAGGAAAAAATTCATTCTAGAAGTTGGATATCAATTCTCTACATAAAGTGTCACACGCAAGACCCATCAATATCATAATTAGGTAGCAGTTTAGGTAGAAATAAAGTCTGTTTTTCTAATGATCATGCTTTCCTTAAAAATCTCTCTCTCTCTCCTCTCTCTAGTTTTATTTAATTTTAAATGTAAATCATGTTTGTTTGTAAAATATAGAAAAGTGTAAGCAAGAAGGTAAAATTGATAAAATTTATGAATTATCCCACCATGCAGAGATAACCACTGTTAATATATTTTTGGTGCATTTTTTCTTCCGGTCACATTCACGTGTGTGTATGTATATACATATTTATTTGTATATATATGTGTGTGTGTGTATATACTAGAATTATTTTTGACAAATTTGGTGTCCATTTTTTTTTTTTTTTTAGCATACGTGCTGCTGAAGCGAGCACTGGTGTTACATTTTTTATGGTTTTATATCCTGCTTTTCTCACTAAATTAGATCCTAAATATTTTCCTGTGTCATTAAGTATTCTTTGAAAACATGATTTTTCAAGGCTACATTATATTTGATTTTATGGATATACCATAATTTATTTACCTCTTGTTAGAGATGCTGATTGTCCTGGCTTTTTGCAATGTGGTGTTTTATTTATTGCGTCTTCCCTGTCTTTCAGCTTTTTTTGTGTTTATCATCTATATAATTCTCAAGAATCATAATCTTATCTTTTTATTAGAATGTCAAAGATAGGTAAATGGATTTTGTTTTTATAACTCACAAAGATTTAACCTACAGGAGGCTTTTTCAGTGTCTCTTAAATCAGTAAGAGCTATTATATACGTTCACTTTTATAATATAGATTAAATTCTGTCAATTAAATGAGTGTGTTTGTATTTCTTTCCTGTTTACCGATTTGTTGTGAGGTGATGTACAAGTTCTTGTTATAGATCAGCAGAGGCTACAAATATGTCCAGGACAAGTACCCAGAAGGTGTCTTTAACAGAGGGAGTAAAATGATGGCACAGCTCTTGCCAGATTAGAATCTTAGCCCTGCCACTTGTTTGCTGGGTAAACTTGGGTGTCTTCTCTAGCCTGTAAGAGCCTCAACTTTCTCATCTGTAAATTTGCTAGAGAGAGTAGCATCTAAGGCTTTGCAAGTTAGATATGAGGATTATCTGGGGCAAAGCATACAGAGCACCTATCATGGGGGGCTATACACAGGGAGTTGTACCTGCCCCCACAGAGACTGTCTTTCCTGGTTTTTGTCTTAAGGCAGGTTAAATATTAGCTGTTCTTCCTTGGAATAAGGATGGAGGAGTGGCAGAGGCCTTGCTTATTTGACCAGGGAGTCAGACACATAATCCTTTTTCAGTGACCTTGTGTCTGGGTTTTTTTTTTTTTTAATTAAATTTTCAGAGCTTTATTGAGGTGTAACTTACATACCATAAAATTCACCTACTGAAATGTACAACTCATTGATTTTTAGTAACTTTGGGGAACTGGGTACTTACTACCACAATCCCAATGTTGAGTAGACTCTGAGATAGAAGATAGAGGGAGTCTTCTCCAACAGAAATGTGAGCTGTTGCATTGTTTAGGTAAAGGAGCTTAAAGGGTCATGAGTTAGACATGAGAACTGTCACCCAGAATATATGACAAGTTGTCCATGATAAATATGGGTACTGCTAGTTAAAAAGGGAAATAGGGAAAGCTGAGTGTCTTTGTAAAGAAATTATTCTGATATAACTTCTGACTTAAAGAAAAGAAGCAAGAGTAGTGCAAAGGATCTCTAGGTATAGGTTATTGTGATTCCCCAAATATTAATATTTTACTATATTTCCTTCTTTCTTTTCATGTGCTCTCTCTAATATATCTATATATGTGTCTGTGTCTGAATCCAGATCTCTATATGTCATGAACATACAGCCTATGTCTATCTCTCTTATCTGTCTAGACAAATGTATAGCTAGATATGTGTATAAGTGTGTATATCATACATAAATCATATATATATATATAAAATATTTTCCAGAACTGTTGAATAGTAAGTTGAAGACTTTACCCCTTCCTTTATCCCTAAGTATCCCGAAGTATTTCCATATGTATTTACAAAAAACACATTCTGTTAGTCTCTTATAATAATCATAATTAGAAAAGTAAAATTGGTATACTACTACTAATATACAGAATTCTCTCAGATCTCCCCAATAACGTCCTTTTTAAGTCAAGGAAAATCTAAGATCAAGTGTTCTTTATAATAAACTAAAACCTAAAATCAAACGTAAGGTTAATGTCTTGATAGGCTTCATACCTGAAAAATGGATCAAAGGGCATGCCTTCTCTTGATTATATTTTCCAACTCACATAGAAGCCATTTAAAGACCTTTCCTAGTCATGTTGGATTAAAACCTACAACTCCATCTGCTGGGCCAGACGAGGAGAATTTCTTCTTGGTGTTCTTAGAAGCTGACACTTTGCCTGGCCCCTGGTCAATGTGTGGTAGATGTCTGTTAGCTAAACCTAGAAAGAAATCAGACTTAAAAGTAATTTCTAGGGGTGCCTGGGTGGCTCAGTGGGTTAAAGCCTTAAATGCCTTCAGCTTGGGTCATGATCTCGGGGTCCTGGGATCGAGTCCCATATCGGGCTCTCTGTTCAGCAGGGAGCCTGCTTCCCCCTCTCTCTCTGCCTCTCCGCCTACTTGTGATCTCTCTCTCTGTGTCAAATAAATAAATAAAATCTTAAAAAAAAAAAGTAATTTCTGCATCCTCCAAGAATAAAGGTATTTTAAGCCTCGGTTCAAGGTAATGATGGAAACGTTTTCAAAATTAGATATTGGTTGTTGAAGGAAATGTGATCAATTGAGAGTCAAGCTTTCTTCCTTGTTGTTGTTTTTTAATGAAATGAAAAGGTAAAGATCCTTCTATGGCTAAGCCGTCCCAGCTTCCAGTAGGAAGGGGTATGAAGATAATTTCATTACATCTAACTAGTAGTGGAAAGAGTGAAGCTAACTCCAATTGCTTGAGGGAAGGAGTAAATTAAATGCTGATGACATTGACCAGGCAGCAAACTACATTCATTGATTATTTTAATTTTCTCTCTTGTGCACTCAGTTAAACACCCATAACAGTGGATATCAAGGTAACTAAAAGGTTGTTTAGCACATTTTTAAAAGAGTCACGAATAAGCAGAAAAACAGATCTCTATCAAACCAAAGAAAGAATAGTTAGGCGGATGCATGGATTATGCATGGAGGGCATACATGGGTAATTCCTTAGAAGTGGTACATACGTGTTTCCACAGAAGGGGAAAAAAGAGAGAGAATTAACAAATAGAACGCTTTAGTCAATAGGGAGAAATGACATGTCCAGGCAGATTCTAGCCTTGTCTGAAATTTTAAAACAGTGACATTATGTGGTGGAAACAAACGAAAACTTTAAGAGAGGCAGGTAAAGTGGAAGGGAGAGGGTTTATTTCTGCAGTTTTATAGCCTCTTAAGTGACCGCTGGCCTTATCTGAAAAGGGGCTCGGCCAGCTTGGAACTAGATATTTTCTTGGAAAATATCTTGGAATATCTTGGAAAAGATATTTTCAAAATGACTGGCTGGTTGTTGAGTTTTCACGGGGATTATACTAAGTCAGAAATAATAAGCAAAGTTAAAAAATTAATAACAAAATAGCTTAGGTTGTGGTGAAGGGTCTTTCCAAGAGAAAATAAATCTAACCACATGCCACTTAAATATACAATTCTGTTTTCACTGTCTAATAGTATGTAGGGCTAATCTGCTGAAGGACTAAGACCAGTGTAAAAAGTAGTTACTGGAACACAAAAGTTTATGCTTCTTGAAGCACAGTGAAGAAGAAGTGGTTGGACCTTCGTTCTGGTCCCTGAACTTTAATAAGGAGGGGAAATACCTCAATGAACCTCTGTCTCTAAAGGGTTCAGATTAGAAAAGTGAGAATGCCAAGAGTTTCAGTGAAAAATGGTAATGGACTTGTACTAGCATTAAGCACTTTCATCCCTCTATGAAAAGTGCAAACAAATTCCAAGAGGTCATCCTGCTTCTCTACGGGCATATGTTTCTTAAGTTCCCCGAACATTCTGGCAAGGTGGAGGCAGCCTATTTTAAAATATGGGGCTTTTTCCATCCCTACAAGAGAGATAAACCTTGATTGACTTTCTCTGAAGTTCACCAGACTCGGGGCTGCTAAATCTCAAAATCCTTGTTGCCTTTGACTCAAATATGTGCTCCAGGCAAGAGAAAGTGCTGGGAAGGAGGTGTTTGAGCACTAGCATGGGTGACTGAACTTGGAATCTAACGGGGCGGGGGGGTGGGGGGGGGGCTGGAAGACATAGTTTCCCTCCCTTCCCAAAGCTCCCAGGAACATGGCAAATGTATGTATGTATATATGTAAGTGTGCCAGGATTATCCTGGAATCCAGATCACTGGGGCTCCTGGGTGGCTCAGTCCATTAAGTGTGGGTTCTTAATTTCCATTCAGGTCATGATCTCAGGGTCATGAGATCGAGCCCTGAGTTGAGCTTGTGCTGGGTGTAGAACCTGCTTAAGGTTCTCTCTCTTTCTCTCTCCCTTCCCTATAGCTTGTTATCTCTCTGTCTCAAAGAGAGAGAGAGAGAGAGAGAAAACCCAGCATCACCACTTAGAGTACTGTGTGTCAGACTTGGATTTGCTGATTCTCTGATTTTTGAATTATTTTTTTCATATACTATTAGAACAAACACAGTATACTAGGTTGGGTTGTCACGTAAGATCCTTAAACATGCATGCACGCAGGTACACACCCCTGCCCTCCAACAGTGTCATAATTCTATTTAAAAGTCTTTTTACCATTGCAAAAAAGTAGGAAAAATATTTCATTTTAAAGAGGCATTCTGGGGTGCCCAGGTGGCTCAGTGGGTTAAAGCCTCTGCGTTCGGCTCAGGTCATGATCTCAGGGTCCTGGGATCGAGCCCCGCATCGGGCTGTCTGCTCAGCAGGGAGCCTGCTTCCCCCTCTCCCTCTTCCTGCCTCTCTGCCTACTTGTGATCTCTCTCTGTCAAATGAATAGATAAAATCTTAAAAAAAAAAAAAATAAAGAGCCATTCTGAAAAAACAATGTTCTGACAGGGTTACAGGGGAAAAAAAATGCCATTCTGCAAATACATGTCACTAATTCAAGATGTAGATAATAGGGAAACTGTGTGCATGGAAAGAGAGGAATGTGAGAATTCCCTATACCTGTCAATTTTTCTGTAAACCTAAAAGTGGCCTAAAAAATAAAGCCTATTAATGTAAATATTTTTATTATTTATTTATTTTTAAAAGATTTTATTTATGTGACAGAGAGAGAGAGAACACAAGCAGGAGGAGCGGTAGGCAGAGGGAGAAGCAGGCTCCCTGCTGAGCAAGGAACCAGATTCTATCCCAGGACCGTGGGATCATGACCTGAGCTGAAGACAGATGCTTAACTGACTAAGCCACCCAGATGTCTCTATTTTTATTTTTTAACTAGTATTATTATTTTTTTTTAAAGAGAGAGAGAGGGACTGATTGGGTTTGGGAGGGGCAGAAGGAGATGGAGAGAGAGAATCTTACACAGGCTCCATGTGCAGCATGGAGCAGGACGTGTGGCGGATCTCATGACCCTGCCATCGTGACCCCGGCTGAACCCAAGAGTGGGACAGAGCTACCCAGGTGCCCCAAGCCTATTCATTTAAAACAATGCTGTAAGATAGTGCAGCTGCTATGTAAAAACAGTTTGACAGATGCCCAGAATGCTGAGGAGAGAATTACCATATGACCTAATAATTCCACTCTCAGGTATCAGTGCAAAAAAAAAAGAAAAAAGAAAACAGGAGGCATTTGGGCAACGGGGTGTGGTACCTGCTTGGGATTCTCTCTCTCCCTCTGCTCTTACCCCCAACCCTACTTGCACTCTCTCTCTCTCTCTAAAACAAAAAACAAACAAACAAAAAAACTTAAAAAAATTGAAAACAGGTATTCAGAGAAACACTTGTATGTGGATTTTCGTAATGGCATTGTTCGCAATAATCCAAAGGTGGAAGACGCCCAAATGTTTACTGCCAGATGAATATATAAGGACAATATGTGTTATACATACAATGGACTATCACACGACCATAAAAAAACGTGGAGTTCTGATAGAGATGATAATATGGTTGAACTGTGAAAACACTACATTAACCGAAAGAAGCAAGACATATGGGTCATGTATTGGAGGATTCTGTTTATATGAAGTACCCACAATAGAAAAATCCATAGAAACAGAGAAGAGATGTGGTTGCCAGGGGCTGGGAGGGAGGCACTGGGGATAGCTAATGGATATGGGGTTGGCTTTGAGAATAATGGAAATTTTTGGAGGAGACAGGAAGGTTGTGCAAATTTGCGAATGTACTAAATGTCCCTCACCTGTACACATTAGTGATTAACTTTACATTATGTGTGTTCTACCTTAATACTAAAAATAGAGAGGCATCCTACAAAAGAGCTGACCAGTGGTCCTCAATATTGTCAAGGTCATCAAAAACAAGGGAAGTCCAAGAAACAGTCACAGTCTAGACGATCCGAAGGAGACAGGATGCACGGTAATGTGTATCCAAATGGGGCCTTGGAACATGGAGAGGACGTTAGGTAGAAAATAAGAAAACTTAAGTCAAGTATAGACATTAGCCTATAATAACATAACAATATTGGTTCATTAATTTTAACAAATGTGGGGCACCTGGGTGGCTCAGTGGGTTAAAGCCTCTGCCTTCGGCTCAGATCATGATCTCAGGGTCCTGGGATCGAGCCCCACACCGGGCTCTCTGCTTAGCGGGGAGCCTGCTTCCCCCTCTCCCTCTGCCTGCCTCTCTGCCTACTTGTGATCTCTCTCCCTCTGTCAAATAAATAAATAAAATCTTTAAAAAAATTATAACAAATGTAACATATAAACATGAGGTGTTAATAAGAGAGAAAACTCCATACAGTGTATGTACATGGGAATTCTCTAATAGTTTTTCAATTTTTCTATAAATCAACTCTTCTAAAATATTAAAATTTAAGAAAGAAGCAGCTCTCTGAGCCTTTTGCCATCTGCCTCTCTCCCTTTTCCCTGCTGATTTCGTAAACTCATGGTCCGGAGGAAGAGCAGTCAGGGATGAACCTCAGGCTGCCACGGGGTCACAGAGGGAACTGCCTGATCAGCCCTGAACTGCCCAGCTCCACTCTTCGCTAACCTCAGAATAATCACATAGAGTAACAATTTAAAAGGGGCCATTGTTTTAATTTTATTTAACTAAAAATTCACTTTTATTGTATGTATTCATTTCCTAGGTTTTCCCTAACACAGTAACGCAAGCCAAGTGGCTTAAAACAACAGAACTGGATTATCTCACAGAAGTCTGAAATCAAGGGGGCAGGGCCGCACCCACTCGAACTGCTGGATAGAATCGTTTCTTGCCTCTTCTAGTTTCTAGCAGTGCTAGAACACTTGGTTCACAGCTGCCTGGCTCCAGTCTCTTCCTCCATCCTTACATGGACTGTCATAGGTGCTCTCTTTCTGACTCTGTCTTCATATGGTTTTTTCCTCTCCTCCTGATGCCATTATACTGGATTAGGGCCCGCCCTAATGACCTTGTCTTAACTTTATCTCCTCAAAGTCCTCATTTCCAAATAAGGTCACTTTCACAGATACCTGTGGTTAGGCCTTCATCATAATCTTTTGAAGGACAAATTTTTGAAGGACACGATTCAAACTATCACACTGTATTTTTCTCATCCTGTGGTGGACCCATGAAAACATTTTCAGAGACCATCATGGACATCTACTGATTGGCATGTGGGATGGATGACATGTATGATCTTTCTTCTATCTTCACAACTTTATGAGGTAGTACCCTATTCACGCTCCCTGACCTTTTTTCCCAATTTGCTGGCGACAAAATGGAGGTATCGGAAATTTTAGTCAGTTTTCTTCAGGTTGCACAGTTGAGAAATGGTGGATCCAGAATTTAAACTTAAACTCTGTGAGAAGTTTTTGCTCTTTCCACTAATAACACCATGCTTCATCAAATTGTTCCTGGCTAGCCGAGATCTTAATGAATTGAATCAGGGAATTGCAATGGTGGCTGACGGGAAGCGATTTTGGGGAATAGTCTTATGTTCCTCCATATTGGTTTAGTCTTTCCCTTGTTCGTTTTTCCTGCCGCTGTCCTTATGGAACTGAAGGCTTGCCTCACACTCCAGTTTGCAAGCCTCTCTCCCCCTCCACCATTCTGGCTTTTGAGTTTGATTTACTGATATCTACTTGTCTAAATGATAAAATCGAGAAAGCTTTTACCAAGTAAGTTTATCATAGAAATGTAACTATTATGTGTATTGTGCAAAATGGTTCTTTTTTTTTTTAATCCAGGCAAATACGTTGGAGTCATTAATTTGAATACTAAGTACAAGGTTCTGTTTAAAAAACCCACAAGATGAATAACAAATCATAATACTGGCAAGGCGAAGTCATTCTTCAAAGCCATCGTTTTTATAATCCATTGAAGATACTACGATAGTAGCTCGTTGATGGCTGATTTAGAGTCTAGCGCATGTGCCATTACCTTTCTGGGGGATATATTTCATGCATCCTCGCATTACAAGCAGTTCCTGACTCCAAAATGGATTGGGTTACTGGCCGAGAGGAGAGCTTCCTCAGGGGAGCTGCTGCCCCTTCACCCTTTCACACATGTGCCCCTCCCCCCCGCTGCCCCAAGGACCGGTGTAGCTCGATGACAGCCACCCCAGTCAGCCTGCAGAAGCCTGAGAGAATATATCCTTGTTGATCAAAGTCACTGAGCTTTGAGGTTGCACAGCATTTTTACACTAGAGTTAAATGACAGAGGTGGGGGGACTCCTCCGCTACACCCGCAGTCCCCAAAGCATCTCTGTAATTACTCTGGCATGGGGTGGGACGTGGGGTGACAGATTTGATGACTGCCTCGCTCATTTCCCCTCAGCAGTCAGCATTCTAGTACATGCCCCAGAGTTCTCCTACAAGCCTGTCAACTCCTCTCCGGAGGGCCCTCTCGTGTAAGAGGCCAGCTGGAAAAGGAGGGGGCATCAATGCCCCTCAAAACAGCCTCTCAGCCAATGATGGATGTGAGCTGGCAGATAAGCGCTCCAGCATCCTTGCTGCTTCTTCCCGATCTCTTCGTTCCCCAGCAGACCTGAGCCCCAGGTGTCCTCAGCGTCACCGTGCTGGATAATACACCGTTCCAGTTGCCTTCCCTCCCCGTCTCACTTCCTTGCCGGCTACCAGTTCTTCCTGGGAGCGCGTCCAAAGTGAGTTACCTGCACTCATATTTTTGTCTTAGGGCTTGCTTTTGGGAGAACCCAACCCAGGACAGCCACGTTAGATAGTGGTTGTATATTTCCATTGCAAGTGACAGAAACCCCAACTTAAACTGGCTCAAGCAGAAAGTTTATTGGCTCATGTAATTGAACAGTCCAGGCTAATAGCTCTAGCTTCAGGCACCATTGAATCTATTTCTTTAAGTGTTGTTACCAGCACTTGATTTCTCTCTCCATCTCTCTGCTCTGCTCTCCTCTGCACTGACTTCTTTCTGAGGCAGGTGAACTTTCCAGGAGCTTACAGTCACAGGGAAAAAAGCCCAGAGGAGGAGGGAGCATCTCCTGTCGCTTAAAGCCCGCCAAATCCTGAGGTGAGTTCTGATTGGCTCTGGCTGGGTCGTGTGACCATCTTTGAACCAATCACTGTACAAAGACAGTTACAGTCGGCTATGCTTAGCCCTGCCCCCCCAATGCCCCAGGGGAGTTACACCGAATCGTGGGGAGGGAAGGTGGGTTGTGGTTGTCCTCCAAGGACAGCTAATGTTCTTTTACCAAAAAAAGAGGTGTGGGGACCAATACTATAGAGACTCACACCCACACCTTCTGACTCGTAATGCCTTCCTCTGAGAATAAGCACTATCTTCCAAGGAAAAATAATCTCCTAGTTCCAGTTAATTTCAAGAAAAATACGTCATGAATGTCTCGCAACTATTGGAGGTGCTGAGATACAGAAAGGGAGTGAAGTTCCTAAGAACTATGAAATAAGTGTTTTATAATGCATTAATCATCACATGTTCAGTTTTTGGTTGTTTCCCAACAGGATTATGGGAGAGGACAGGAAAGCCCACCAGCAGAATTCAAAGGATAGAAAATATAGTAGGCAATATTTACATGTAATTGATTTACATGTAATCGAGGGATGAGGGGGGCTGGGAGGGGCTGGGTAGAGCCCCTTTCAGCCCGTGGATTTGGTTGTGCTGATTGAGTCTCACATAAGGGAAAATTTTAGAAGCTGATATATATATATATATATTTCATCTCTGCCCATAAAACAATAGTGTGTCACTTAACACGGCTTTATTTGCACACGGCAAAAATCCCAAGATGTAATAGCTTAACATAGGGATCAGCACACTGTTCCTACAAAGGGATGCAGACCAAATATTTCAGGCTTCATGGGCCAAGAGGCAAGATAGAGGACATTATGTGGGAACTTGTGTAACAAGAGAGAAAACAAATTTCCACGACATTTTTATTGATGAATTGAAAATACAGTAATAATACTTGAGTTCAAGGGTTTGTAAAATGGGCCTATTAATGAAAAAAATAGAATTCTCACTTCATGGGGGATAATGTTTTCTTCAATTGGGATTCAAAGTTAGTGTTCGCAAAGCGATTGCAAATGTTCATTTCTAAAACCCATTCTTAGCTCACAGCCCATGCACACACTTTCCGCAGGCTGGATCTGACCGACAGACTGTAGTTTGCTGACCCCTGGCTTAAACAAAAAGAGGACTTATTGATTCACATAGTTCAAAAAAATTTAGAGGTAGTGCAGGCTTCCAGCCGAGCTAATTCAAAACTGCAGTTTCTTTTCTTTGAGAGTATCTTCCTTCTGCCCTCCTACCTAGGTCGGCTTTCTCTTGAACTTGGATTCCTCCAAGGTTGCCCTTGGAAACTGGAACTGACTGTTTCCTTATTCATATCCAGTGAGGGAGAGAGAATCACTTCTCAGGGCCACTGAGCAAATGTCCTGAGCTTCACGCTTCTAAGAGCCATTCATGTGACCAGGGACTGGCACTCATGACAGAACAGCCCTGGGTCCAAATCTCTCAGCTTCTGTGCAGTGAAAGTGAGGTGGGTGGGGGAGGAAAGGGAAGCAACAGCAACAACCTTGCAAATAAACTCTGAAGAGTTAGAAGACAGGGAGCAGATGGATGATTTGTACAAAGCCAGCATTTTGGGACCTTACGCCTAGGTTTCTGGATCTTTGAGAGGTCTTGCTACTCTGGGATGTCTATTATTATGCTGCATTTTCTCTGAACACACAGTGGGAATTATTAAAAAGTTGTTATGATGGTGTTTTTCGGAGGCTCTGTCCTCAGCACCTGAAGTCTGGCCACTCGAATTGACCTCTCATTAACAAACCTTAACATTCATCCGAGTAATTCTGCCAGATCCGCATCCTCTAGCTCTTAACTAATATTTTGTAGTACTTTCTTCTCCTTCGAAAGAGAACCCTGAGAAGATGGATTCAGTAGCCTTGACAGGATGATTGAGTCATGGATCATTTTAAGTTTTTGGGGGCATAAGCATTATTTCATCCACACCCATCCGAGTACTTTTGATGACATAGAAGAGTTTTGTGGGCTATGGATTTCCTTTGGCAGTTATTAGATTCATAGACCACAAATCCATGTGTGGATTAAAATTTGTCTTAGGAAATAGATTATATGTTTGCACATTATATATGACTGTTTTTAAAATGTAGGTAAAAGCCTTTGTGAGTCATAAAATACAAATTCATGTAACTAAAGTATCCCTAGTTTTACAGTAGCTTTGTGTTATTATATATTTTCTCACTCAATAGGTATTTAAAAGCAAAATGTCTGTTGTGTTGAGGTCTGTTAATATTTTCATATCAAAAAGGAATTCTCAGGGCACCCAGGTGGCTCAGTTGGTTAAGTGTCTGACCCTGGATTTCTGCTTGGGTCATGATATCGGGTCCTGGGATTGAGCCCCATGATGGACTCTACACTCAGTAGGGAGTTAGGGAGTCGGCTTAAGGATTCTCTCTTGCCCTATCCTTCTGCCCCTTCCCCCCACTCCTGCACCCTCTCTCTCTCTCTCTCAAATCAATCAATCAATCAATCAATCTTTTTTTTTTTTTAAAGGAGTTCTCATATGATAAAAACCTTAGGAACACTCTGCTAGGTATGGACTATGGAGTCCTATGGTACAGGGTATAGAAATTATGAGATGAATATGTCTGAACCTCAGTTCTTAGGAAACTCATAACATAGTAGAGAGACAGGATTATATTAGACTGGACTCCTTTGTTTGCAAGTGATAGAAATTCAATTCAAACTGACTTGGAGGAAAATAAGAAACACACTAGGTTATTTTACCAAAAAATTCAGAAATATATATTTACTCAGCTCATTCATGTGTGCCTAGATCCAGAGTCGAAGCTATATCATCAAGATTTAGTCTGTCCCATTTCCTGGTTTTGCTTTCCTCTGTGTTAGATTCGCTCTCATGTATGTCCCCTGGTACAAATACTATCTAGGATTATGTTATGGAAGTGCCAAACTCCTACTTCGTTCTACTGGGAAGAGACATTCACCTTCCCATAGTTCTTTTGAATTAACTCTCAGTGGTTCAATTTTTCATGTGAACCAATTGGCATGGCAGCAGGGATGGAAGTTACTGACAGGACAGATTTGGGACATGTGTCTCTATGCATGGGAAGAGGTGAGCACTAATCAAACCATGCAGACTGGTGATGGGGTCTGTGGATCTTTGAGGGGACAGGAAATGCTATTATAAAGAAAAGGAGAAAGTAAGTGCTGGAAAAGCAAAAAGACCTAACACTCAGTGGAAATAATAAAATCCACACCCCAACGAAGAAAATAATGAATGACACGCGAGAGACTCATTGTTTCATTCCATGATTTCTTTAATAGATGCTTACTGAAATGTTTTATTTTAGCAGAGACTGTTGATTGCCAATATCTACTCCCTACCTTCTGTTTCTTCTTCCAAACAGAGTCATTGACTTTGTCCAATGATCCACCCCCTCTAAATGGCCATGTGTTTGAAAGGAGACTCCATCTCCAAATCCGGGGGCGGGTCTTGATTGAGCAATTCCTTTTTTTTTTTGTCTGAGCCATTCCTGTTGGCCCTGTTCCTTTTGCTATGCATTCATTAAGGCATAAACATAAGCAACGTTTTGGGCAATGAAATATGAAATGAAGTCTCTAGGAAGCTTCCAGAAAGGCTATTCTTGCTCTTGAAAAAAAAAATAATCAGGAGACATCTTAAAACCTTAAGGAAACCGGGGCGTCTCGGTGGCTCAGTCATTTAAGTGTCTGACTCTTGGTTTTAGCTCAGTTCATGATCTCGTGGTCCTGGGATCGAGTCCCATGTTGGACTCAGAGTCTGCTTTGGAAATTCTCTCCCCCTTCCTGTTCCTCCCGTTCACACACACTCTCTCTCTCAAGTAAATAAATAATCTTAAAGAAGAAAAAAAAATTTAAAGAAGCTAAGCTATGGATCTAGCTTGTGTGAAAGACATGTTGAAATAGCATGGGTTCTTGGATGATGTTGTGGAGGAAATTAATGACTCCAAAAGGGACCCACCTCTAGATTTCCAGTTGCATGGGAAAATTACTTTCCATATTCCAAGTTATAGTGGGGTTACATGTTATTTACAGTACCTGCAACATGCTATGGGCCCTGGGCCAGGCCCTCAGGATATAAAGGAATAGGATATATGCTTTCTGCTAAGGTGCTGCTCACCATCTACCGGAATAGAAGTTATTTTTCTCCGTTTCTCCAACTCCTTCCTCTGTAAGGTTAGTCAAAGTACCTGTGGAAGATGCATCGAGAAAAGCACTAGGGCCAACTCCACAGCTTGCTCTCAGACCTGTGCCTCCCTAGTCAAATGCTGTGGCCTGGCCAAGAGAATCGAGATCCTTTGGAGAAAATCATTTTTATTTTCTGGAAACAAAATTCACAGTGCACAGCCTTCCATGGTTGGGTCAGGGTTGCCATCTTCAAAGACAATGGAAAACACTCCTCTATTCCCACTTTTAAAACCCCAATTACAGGCCTGATGAGGATCTGCGGAACCCCACCAGCACTAACAAAAATAAAGCACTTAGCTCATGCAATCTTGTCTCTTTATTTTCAATATCACTTACAATATAAGCTTTTTACAAAATCAAATCCTTTCTCACCAATGATATGATTTTCCCTGAAAAGGCTTTGAAGTATCCCGCCGTTATCACTTCTGTACACAAACATTAGCAGAAGCCCTGCTAGGCAGGAGGACAGAAATAATTGTTCAGCCTTCATTGTAATTTAACCTTTCGCAAATTCCTACTTTAAAAAAGTTCCCCTTGACTTACTGGCATCATATTGAGATAATTTATGAGGCAGTCCATTCTTGTTAAGACAGCGAATCTCCATGAATCTTTTCCCCCATGAAAGACTGTCCTGGACCCTTCACCCCTTTTAATTTAGGCATCTTGCTCTCTTTCTTTACCATTTGCATGGGTCCCTTTGTCACCTTAACACTCTTGTCTAATGGTTTCTGTACAATTAAGGCATTATGGAGGTGAACGTTAATATGTCTCTGAAAATTTACAGAGGCTATATATCTTGATGTGGCAAAAGGATGTTCCAGAAACTGGCTAGGAATGCAGGTGCTCTGCTCTTTGAGCTGCTATGAGAAACGGAGTTCATTTTGTATCATACTAGTGGGCGGACTAAGCAGAGACAGTTGTCAAGAAGGTGGGTGAAGAGACAGGGTTGCCAGCTTGGCGTAAACCAGGAGGAAAACACTGGTTTAAGCCATTTTAGCATCAGGTTTAGTAGAAGAGTGGTTGAAAATATTGGCTCTGTATTCAACTTTCCCTGTGTTTGGATTCTTGCTCAAATATACTTGCCATTCACTTTTTTACTATAACACTTTTGATCCTCAGGTCCTTCATTGCCAGATGGAGACATATTTAGAACACAGCCTTCACTCCTTCCTGTGGCTTACCAGGTTCTGCTTGGTCCCATGTCACACTGCTCACTGTAATCCCACCCTGTTGGCTCCTTTCAGGTGCTCCAACAGAACAGCTGCTCCCTGCCTCAGGGCCTTTGCTTATGCTGTTTCTTCCTCTTCCGTGAAATACTTTCCCCCTAGGTGCTCTCAGGGAGATCTGTTTCTCCTCCTTCAGGGACCAGGTGGAAGTTTACCTTCTCACAGCAGATACTGATCTTCTCATAGGTTTCCCAAAGGCAGACCTGAGTAGTTTCTTTGGGAGGTGACTCCAGGAATCAGTCCCTGGAAAGGAATAAGGAAAGGGGAGAGTCAATTACAGGTGATGTTAATGAGAAATTTATCACTGTAGGCAACTCAGTCCCACTGGGGAGTCTCTGGTAGACTGTGTGGGACCTCCTCAGAGTCGTTCCAGTAATGAGACAGGAAGCCAGGGTAGTTATCCACCAACTCCTGCCCTTCCTCCTCTGCAACTGAGGGTCACTCCCGGAGGTATTAATTATCTGGCACTTCTGGCCTCTGCTGCCATGGGCTGAGTATGATGTCATATCGGAGAAAGCCCTACAACAAAGAGAGGCAGGTGCTAGAGGGAGGAAATTCTTGGTGTGTGAGGGGGCTACCCGCCCCCAGGCAGCAGGTGGCATTATGAGTGGGCCAAGAGAACATGGTGGGGGGTCTGACTGGCCTCTTCACTCCTCAATTTTTCTCTATCCCTTTCACCTGTCTGCTGTAGTCTGAATGTGTGTGTTCCCTCGAAATTCATACATTGAAGCTTTCATCCCCAAAGTGATAATCTTCAGAGGTGAGGCCTTGATGAGGTGGTTGGGTTTAGCTGAGATCATGAAGGTAGAGCCCCTATGGCAGGATTAGTGTCTCTAGAAAAGGAGGAAGAAACCAAGCCCTCTCTCTCTCCCTCACGTGAGGACACAGCAAGAAGGAGGCCATCTGAATCCAGGCTCTTACCAGAACCTGCCATGCTGTCCCCCTGCTCTTGAACTTGCAGCCTCAGAACTGTGAGGAATAAATATCTGTTATTTAAGACCCCAATCTGTGGCTGTTTGTGATAGCAACCTGAGCTGACGAAGACACTGTCCATTGCTTTGAATGTACTTCTCACAATTGGTAATTATACTTTCATTTGTTTGTATGTTTCCGCAATTATATGTTTAGAGTCTAGGATCACAGGGACCGTGTGTGTGTGTTCTTGAATGTTTCTTTAGTGATCAGCAAAATGAGGGATATTGAAAGCATTTAAAGCTACTATGGCCTGGGTGTTGATAATTCAAACGTTTGCCCACCCTGTGTTTAGAGGAAACTTCTAGCAGTGGAATGCTAACTCTATGATATGGGGTGTTTAAAATAGATCAGAGCTTTTTTTCTTTTCTTTTTTTTTTACTGACAATTCTGAGATTCTTCATAAAGCCAAATAGTACAGGCTCAAACTACAGTAATGGGGGCAAATTAAATCCTGAGGATCTCAAATATGAGTGTCTTTGGTCATGAACATGAAAGATCTTGTTTTTTTTTAAACAGTAGTCTAAATGAGATGGGTTTTTGCATATTTAAAAATTCATGGATGTGTGTATGTGGTGTGGGTGTGTGTGTGTGTGTGTGTCTGTTTTGGGCTCCACTAAAAGCCCGTTTAAAACCTCCTTGAGTGCTTTTTCATTCGGTTTATAAGTATTCAGAACAGCAAGATAAAACTTCAACTTTTGGCAAAAGCGTCTACCTTCTCAAGCCAGGACGCATGACTGAAAAATCGGAAGAGGAAAACTTCACTTTGACAAATGTAACACCTACATTGGGAATATGCAGATGAGTTTTTCCCTAAAAGGTTAACTAGAGACAAGAATTACTTTCTCCAGAGATCACCCAAGTGACATGTTACTGTCTTGATTTCATTGCCGTTCGGTGATGTGCATTTCTTGCCACTTATAAATGAAACAAATGAGGTTGGATGGCAAAGATTATGAAAAGAATTAGCAATAATGAGCCTGGTAACAAAAAACACTATTATAGGAAATCGAGTTGACCTTACTTTCATAATTATTCACCTTAATTGTTTTTTTTTTTTTTTGGTAGTGTAATTTGAATGAAATTAAATAAAACTAATATTCCCCCTTGTCGTGGACTAGGAATTTCACATAAAGATGAATAACTTTCAAAACCAAAGATTTGGCTACCATCTTTCTAGAGACTGTTGTTGCTATCCTAGGAAGCCACCTGTTGTCAATGTGATCGCAGGTCACCTATGTCAAGAGGAACATTTATGTCTTGAATACCTTGAGTCAGATAGCTCTGTGGCAGAGGAATTGGGGCGTGTACTTCTAAATTTCAAGGGATTCACCTCTCTCCTGATCCTGGTCCTCATGATCTTTTCCCACTTTGCCCCCAGAATGTCGATCTGGGCGGATCAGCCATGGTCAACACTTCCGCGTAAATGAGCCACACTTTGTCGGTTAATTGGGTGGGCATCATTTGAATTTCAAATTTAAAATCTTCTTAGGACACTCCTTTAGGGCATCCCACATGTAAAATTGGGATTTGAGGAGCGCCTGAGTGGCTCAGTCGGTTAAGCGTCTGCCTTCAGCTCAGGTCATGATCTTGGAGCTCCAGGATGGAGCCCTACATTGGGCTCCCTGCTCAGCGGGGAGTCTGCTTCTCCCTCTGCCCCTCATCCTGCTTGTGTTCTCTCTTGCTCTCTTTCTCACAAATAAATAAAAAAAATTTTTTTAAATTTAATTTTATTTTTTTCAGTGTTCTAAGATTCACTGTTCATTACCACACCCAGTACTTCATGCAATACGTGCCCTCCTCAATTCCCACCACCAGGCTCGCCCGACTCCCAACCCCTTCCCCTCCAAAACCTTCAGTTTGTTTCTCAGAGTCCACAGTCTCTCATGGTTCATCTCTGATTTCCCCCAATTCACTTTTCCTTTCCTTCTCCTAATGTCCTCCATGTTATTCCTTATGCGCCACAAGTAAGTGAAACCATATGGTAATCGACTCTCTGCTTGACTTATTTCACTCAGCGTAATCTCTTCCAGTCCTGTCCATGTTGATACAAAAGTTGGGTACTCATCCTTTCTGATGGAGGCGTAATATTCCATTGTATATATGGACCATATCTTCTTTATCCATTCGTCTGTTGAAGGGCATCTTGGCTCTTTCCACAGTTTAGCGATTGTGGCCATTGCTGCTATGAACATTGGGATACATGTGGCCCTTCTTTTCAGTGCATCTGTATGTTTGGGGTAAATAAAGTAGTGCAATTGCAGGGTCATAGGGTAGCTCTATTTTTAATTTCTTGAAGAATCTCCACACTGTTTTCCAAAGTGGCTGCACCAACTTGCATTCCTGCCAACAGTGTAAGAGGGTTCCCCTTTCTCCACATCCTCTCCAACATTTGTTGTTTACTGTCTTATTAATTTTGGCCATTCTAACTGGTGTAAGGTGGCATCTCAATGTGGTTTTGATTTTAATCTCTCTTTTAAAAAAATATTAAAAAAAAATTGGGATTTGAGGGATGCCTGGGTGGCTCAGTTAAACGCCTGCCTTCGACTCAGGCAGGTCATGATCTCAGGGTCCTGGCATTGAGCCTCGTGTTGTGCTCTCTGCTCAGCGGGGAGACTTCTTTTTCTTCTCCCTCTCCCTCTGTTCTCTCTTTAAAAAAAATTAAATTGGGATTTGAAAGTGAATAAATGTGGCATTGCATGCACCGTGTCTCTTAGTATTTTCTATAACTTCTTGCTGTAGGTATCTGTTTTGCAGATAAGGAAACTGAGATTTAACAGGTTAGATAAGTTGCTAAGGTCCAAACAGGGCTGAGCCAGGATTTGAACCCTTTCATCTGATCCCTGAGCTCTTAGCTGGTAGGCTAGAATCAACCCGGCAGAAATATCAGTCTTGGTGTTTGGTGGCTTATGGTCTGTTTCCGCTCTCTGGCTTAACCCCTTTGCACGTAACTAACTTCTCTCAGTTCGAGTTCACACTTACAGAAGTGGAATAACACCTAACTTACTGAGTTGCAGTGAATATTAAAGGGAGAACATTGTGAACTACCTTGTACATTGATGAACTGCAAGGGTACTTAGTAAATGATCACATTTCCCTGGGACTTATGAGCATTTCCCGCCTAACGTCTGGACAGCGTTTAGCACAATGCCTGGCTCATTGGGACCAATCAGTAACATTATTAGCTAACTTTTACTGAGCGCCTGCTCTATGCCCACACCCCATACTTTGCAGGTGGCATGCCTCTAAACCTCACAATTATCGCATTCTATTGATACTATTTTTATGCCCATTTTAGAGAGAGTGGCTGGGTGATTTCCACCTGGTAAGCAGCGGAGCTGGGATTGAGGCTCAGAGTATAAGTTCTGACTCGGTCCCATAGGTTATAGCATACTGTGGTTCATTATAATGCTATTTTTAAACTCTGTGAGTCTATTATTGGCTTGTAATATCTCCTTTCCATCACAGCTGAAGTGATATCTCTCTTCTGAACTCCAGTGGCCTTTACTGTCTATCTAAATCAGCAGACAATAGATCATGCCCTTGAATTTATTGTGGACTTTTATGCTTTCCAAAGTGTGTAAATCATTATTGCCTTTGTTCATTCATTGAGTCGGTCACTCAGTCACTCAGCAAACGTCGTTGTGGGTCTATCATATTCCAGACACTGTGGAGGTGCTGAGTGGAGAACAGATGGGTCATGGTACTATTAAGAGGAGAGCCAGATTTTGTGGGGACCAGACCCCTCCCATGTGAAGGGCCCTCTTTTAGAAGAGAACATTAAATTACATATACAAAATTAAATTAAGGACCTCAGAAGGGACCCATGCAGGCTCTGGGTCCTGAAACTTAGACTCATGAGCTCAGTCATGAACGTGCTCCTGGAACTTGCCATGATGGCTTTTAGAATTCTAGATTCTGGTGAAGCCCAGATACAGCAGGGAGACCTTGAGGCCCTGATAGCCATCAGCAGACCAAATCAAAACATAAATATGACTGCAGACCTTAAAGAATTGTGCAGATCCTTGGTGCAGGTGGCCTCAAAGGGATTCATCTAACAGTTGAGTTTCCTCAATGCACCATCTGTAAAGTTCCTAAGGATCCCTTTCCCCAAGATGGCCCAATTATATTAATGCGAGTATAAGCCATTTGGAGGTTTGGACTAGAGTAATAATTCTCAATCTGGAAGACACATGACAATATCTGGAGAATTTTTTTGTTGTCACAATTAGGGTGGGTGGGTGCTCTTGGCATGGAGTGGGTGGAGGCCACGGGTTTGGGTGACATATTGCAATTCACAGGAGAGGCCCCACGGCAAAGAGTTATCTGGCCCCCAATGTCAACAATGCTGAGATTTTTTTTTTTAGAGGATGTAGAGAAGCAAGTCTTATACATAAGGAACTAATTAGCCAATTAGCGAAATAACTAATCTGGTACCTAACCAACCAGCTAATGCTGTGGACTTGTTTTGACCAAATTGGTGCAGACTCTTCTCCTCCAGTGAATAATTGGTCAGCTGGCAGGTGGGAAAGCCTGTTAATTTGGTTATCTTATAGAACTAGCTTCTTTGTTCAATTGCAATGAAAATGGCAGTGTGCATGGGTGTGCCTAGGTGTGGGTGCAAGTGTGTGTAGGTGTGTGAGAGTACATGGCAAACTAAGAGCTTTTTCCTTGACCTCAAGTTTCCCCTGTGGTTCTATATCAGGCACAGCGTTGTACTCTCTGCAGATTATCCACTTTAATCCTCACTACAGCACTATGGATGGGATTAGCCCCATTTCAGAGACAAGAACCCTGAGCCCCAGCAGGTAAGAGGAACAGGTGTCAGTCTAGGCTCTTTGGCCCCAAAGACCTGGCTGTTAGCTGGGATCTCTGAAAGGTCATCGCTCCACACCCTCCTCAGTGAGTTTTGCTCTTCCACAAGACATTTGCCTTATTCTTTTCTTGATGAAAAAAAAATTAAATTTAACCTTACCCCTCGCAGTGAGATCCTGGAATTATGGGTTCAACGCATTAGCATATGTTATTTTTCTAGTAAATTTTGAGGAAACACCACTTTAAAACCACAATGTTAAATTACTTCTTGCCAATATCAAAATGAATTTTTAATGATCAAGCACTATATAAGTGGAAATTATTGCAATAATGGATTAATTAATCCATGTGAGGGCCATGGAGCACCCTCCAGAAGAGGTTTGAGCATCCAAATTAAGGTAAGTTCAGCAAAATAAAGAGTGATGATAAAGAAAAAGATGAAAGGAACATGCTTTTAAGGGGTTCCTGTGATTACATGCAATCAAAGGAGAACTAGTGGGTTAGCTTTTTTCTGCTGAGCGGTTACATGGTGTTCGAGTTGATAAAGGATTCAGCAGTAACTTTCAAACAGAGAAATGGGAATTAGTGACATTCCCTCTTCAATTACTAATTTTATGGAATCGCAAACAATTCAGCAAAGGGACATATTGTCTGTTCCGAGGCTTTCCGTGAACAAATACGTTTGATAGGGACAGGACACTTGGAGTGAAACAGGAGCTGATTTTTGATGTACCCTGGAGTTCTTTTATTTTGTTGCCAATAGGGTTTGTAATTGATTGGGGGGAAAGATACAATAGGGTAAGAACAATACCAGGGTTATCTCCAGAGTTCCAGAGGAATGATTTATGTCAAAGCAGGTGAGGTTTTTTTAAAAAAAATTTTTTTTTTATATATAGTGCTGTTCACAAGCTGAATTCTTATTGATTTAGCCTCTCCCCCCACCTCCCTCCATTTGGCTGGGATAAACCCTTGTGGCAAATCTTCTGTGAATAAAATTGTCAACATCTCCTAGGAATGATTCAATCTATGGTATTTGTAGACTTCAAATATGAGTGTGGCTGGCATAGCGTAAGGAACATAATTGCCAGAATACAAGGAAAGCAGATGGATTCCTCCACCTGGTTACGACGAACGCACTTTCTTGATGTTCCTTGACCAGGATTTGTAAACACTGAGTGCTGTGGTTAATTGAAACGTTTCCTGTAATTCCTCATATATGTTCAGGTTCTATCAAGCAGACGTCAAGAAATGCTTTGGTGGAATAGATACAGGATAACCTCATCTTTTACAATCCTCATGATTCCCCCAATAGCCTTGGGAAATAGAAAGGAGCTTTGTCTTAGATTCTTACAGTGTCTTTGAGACCTTCCTTATGGCCCTTACTGCATTCTGTGAAATTTATTGCTCATCATCTGTCTTCCCACCAGTACCATGGGCTTGTGCAAAGTAACGTTCCATTGGGCTTTAAACATAGCAGGTATCCAGCAAGGGTCCATTAAATGAATGAATCACTCTCTGAACTCTTTTCTCTAGACCAGTGATTTTCAACATGGGGACAGTGTTGCCCCTCGGGGTGTATCTAGTAATTCTGGAGCTATTTGGTTATCCCTAGTGGGGCAGGGTAGGTACTACTGGTATGGAGTGAGCAAGGGTCAGGGATGCTTCTAAACATACATCCTGCAGGGCACATAACTACTGCACCCCCCAGCAAAGAATGATCTAGCCTCAAACATCAGAGCCAGAGTAGAGGAGCCTTGTTCCAGAGGTATCTCGTACAAACCTAGATAGAGTTAAAGCCTCTCATTCCCTTGTACCAGCTCCTCCAAGGACCTGGGAGGCACCATGGCAATCCACTCACATGACCATGAGTTTTTGTCAATTTGCAGAAGTAGGTGGTTACTGGCAGTTTTTGGATATGGCTAAGGGAAAGACCTGGGAATTCACTTAACTTGGGTTTAGTGAAATATATGTATGTGGTTCTAGGTTACCATCTGTATAGTTAAGTTACTGCTCATTGATTGTACTGTTTATTGATCAATATTCTGGAATGGCTTGCAGAATATTTCCAATGCCCACTTTGCTGTCTTCGCCAGGATGGTGATACAAGGGTATAAGCTAGAGGTTCGATAGGAATATGAGTATTTCCTAGGCACCCATTACTTGATGTATGTGGGGAGTGGAGGAGATTGAAGGTGTAAAATATTTAGAGCCAGAAGCCAGTCCATGTGAAATTTCTCTGGCATCAAATGTATAAATTGAAACACAGAATTAATTTCTCATTGATACATGAAACAAAAGAATTTCTTTCCTACCTGAAATATACTTGATAGTATAATGTAGACAATTTTAAAAGCACTGGAGATTTTTATTATTTTTAAAAAGTGATGCCAAATAAAATTTACTGTAGTTCTCAAATTTTAGGGCATATACCTGGAGCAGTATTATGAAGGCAAGTACATCTGTATATGGAGTCACATGTGTTATGTATCCCAATTATCTAACAACATGAAACCAATTTCAATTAACCATGCTGGAGAAAGGTCTGAATTACATGACTTTTTAATGGAAAATGTTAAAAAATTATTATTATAAAAAAGGCTATTAAATGGTATACAGCCTAAAAATGTGGAAAAGAGGGGCGCCTGAGTGGCTCAGTGGGTTAAACCTCTATCTTTGGCTCAGGTCATGATCTCAGGGTCCTGGGATCAAGCCCTGCATCGGGCTCTCTGCTCGGCAGGGAGCCTGCTTCCCCCTCTCTCCCTCTGCCTGCCTCTCTGCCTACTTGTGGTCTCTCTCTCTCTGTCACATAAATAAATAAAATCTTTAAAAAATGTAGAAAAGAGATTTATTATAGAGGTTCATCAGGCAATGAATTAATAAGAACTGTTATGTGATTTTTCTGGATCTTGTGATGCTTGTGGTATTTTCAGCTTTTTAAAATTCATGCTTTTTTGGGGGCCCTTGGGTGGCTCAGTTGGTCAAGTGTCTGACTATTGATTTCAGCTCAGGTCATGGTCTTAGGATGTTGGGATCAAGCCCAGCCACAGATAATCTGTGCAGAGAGTCCAACAAATTTGTAATTTGTATACTACAAATACAAATATAGTATTTGTAATACTGGTATTACAAATCCAGTATTTACAAAGCCTCAGGCTCTCAGCCCGGCAGAGAGTATGCTTGTCTCCGGCTCCCTCTGCATACCCCCCTTACTTGCACACACACACACACACACACACACACACACACACACACACACACTCTCTCTCTCTCTCAAATACATAAATAAATCTTAAAAAAATTCATGCCTTCTTATTCCGTAAATATTCACTTCTGTACCTAATTTTATGTTCTTGTATTATTATTATTAGTTAGGGTCTCCGAGTTGTATAAACTTCAGGCCCTACATAAGCAGGATCAGTCTCTGCCTACAGCTTTGTTATTCCCTGAACCCAGATGACTCATGGACTGATATCTCGAGCCTAGACCTATCCTGTGAGCTCCTTTGAGTGCTAGACTCATTAAATCACCTTGACATCAGTTTTGAAATACCTGGGATTTCAGAGGTATCTCCAGACCCAGCATGTCCAAAGTGAGTCCCAATACACAACTCCCCCCTCCCTCCATCCCTCCAACCTAGTGTTCTGTCAGTGTTTTCTCTCCAGGAATGGGAAATTCCTATTTGAAAACCTTGAAGTCTGGTCTTAGTCATAGTCTCGAGACCTATGTTTCTGCTACCCCTTTTCCAAGTTCACGGTGTCTTACCAATTGCATGTTTTGAGTCTCTCCTACACCCATTTGTTTTTCTCATCTCTGCCACCACCACTTCTCCGGTCCAAGGCACCATTTTGATGTCTTGGACTCTGAGAACCTCCAGGTGCCCCTTGGTTTCAACCAGGGCTCCCTTTTAGTCCACTCTCTAGAGGGAATCCAGAGTCAGCTTTGTGAAACACAAATCTAATTATGCCAGGTCTCTGTGTAAACCCTTCCATGGCTCCTCAGTTCTCTTAAAGTTATAAAACAAACAACTGAAGAAAGACTTCAAAAATGGCCTAAAAAGATGCTCTCACTCCTTCTCTCTGTGCTTTCTCCTGGGGTAGGACCTTTGCATATGCTCTTCTCTGTCACTTCCCCTGGGAGCATTCCTGTCCATTCTTAGGTCTCTGCACAAGCATCACCCATGGAACCCTTCCTTGACTTTCTGAATGTTTCAAATCCCTCATTATAGGCTCTTACTATGGAGGATCCATTCAGAGCAATTGTCATGGTTGCAATCTTAAATTTGCATTTTTACTTTTTAACGAATGTCTCTTCCCTGCTAGAAGGTAAGTTCAGGAGGGCAGGGCCTAAGCCTGGTCTGCCCATCACTGTATTCTTAGCACTTACATAATATTGCCTCATTATTGGCGGTCTATAAATATCTGCTGAAGGAGTGAATTAATAAATGGTATATGGGGGATTTAGGCAGTCAGAGAAGATAATTTCCAAGATGGCTATGGCGAAGGCATTTCATTGCATGTGACAATATTGATGGATGGGGTAGCTCTCAGAGCATAGCGTTGAGCAGGATCCTGAGGCTGCTTTCAGGTTCAGCTGAATAGGATACCAGACTTGATTAGAAGACTTGCAGTCATGCGCTGGTGGATCTCAGGGCTTCCTCCTATGCATGTCAATCCTAAAGGGGATTTTTTTTCTCATATCTCATATCTCTCATATCAGACAAGGCCATAGTATGGCCCAGACACTGAGACTGGAGTTTTCTTGTGGGAAGAACAAGTGGTGAGAAAAGGCATTTTAGTTATTATTTCTTCTTTTAAGGTTTACTCCTTTGGGATCATGATTTTATCTTTTATTAACTTCCCTCCATTGCTTCTCTTGCCTGGAATGCTATGTGGCCATTATGCATGAATGAATACTCAGGAGTGCCTACCATTTATAAGGGAGCTTCCTACCACTGGAAAACCTGGAAGAAGACAGTAGAATTCAAGGAAAAAGTCATGCAAATGTGCATCTGGAGTTAGAAGGTATAGTGGGCTGAATCATGGTACCAAAAGTATCGGATTCAAATTCCTGGAACCTGTAAACATTACCTTATTTGGAAAAAAGGATCATTGCAGGTGTGATTAAGTTAAGAGTCTTGAGATGAGATCATTCTGGATTATACATGGGTAGGCTATCAGAAGTATCCTGGGAAGAGAGAGATGGAGGGAATTACATACACACACACACACACACACACACACACACACTAGAAAGCAACGTGAAATGAGGCAGAGATTGGGGTTCTGTGGCCTCCATCCATGGAATTTCTGGCAGCCACAAGAAGCTACGAAAGGTAAAGGAACAGATTGTCACCTAGGCCTCTGGGGAGTTCATGGGTTTACTGACACCTTGATTTCACACTTTTGGCCTCTATGACTGTGGGAGAATACATTTCTGTTGTCCTAAGCCACCAAGTTTATGGTAATTTGTCACAACTGCTCCCAGGAAAGTGATGAAGAAAGAATTACAAATTTTTTTTCATTGCATTCATTTTTCTGTGATTTTTCTTATGCTTAGGGTGATACGAATTTGGTCAGGATTGGCGACTGAGGAAAGGGACCTGGGGAGAGTGTGTGGGCTTTTTCCTTCTATGGGGTTTTTGATCTAAAGTCTTAGCTGGTAGTGAAGATCATGTTTGCTTAGAGGATTCTGAGATGAGTAGACACTTCTTTTAGGGATCTTATGCAATTGAGCATAGGGAATTTGGGTCTGGGATATCTTTGATTTTTCTCACAGCAGTATAACCTCTTAGGTATAGAGGATCAGTTACTGAACAGCTCAAAACTTTAAAGTCATGAGTGACAGATCAGAGTGCTCAGTCCTCAGCAGGTGGGTGATATTTGGGCAGAGAACCCAATAAAGTGGGAATGCAGCCCCAGGCAGGAATTCACTTTGGCCCCAAAGCCACGAAAGCTCTGAGTCAGAAACCACTTTGGCTTCTTTGAGGAATAGCAAGAAGGCACAGGAAGTTGGGACTCAGTGAAGATGTCATATTACTTGGTGCACATAGGTTATTGATTATTGCGTTTTCTCTGGAGAAACATCATCTAGCACTACATTATATTCTTCTTTATCCTGTTCTTACTTTAACCTTAAATTCCAAGGTTAAATTACTTTAAGCTTGTCCGGTGTTAACATTGACTTTCCTGGCTGCTATCTCTTTTCCCATCTCTTCATTTGCAATTAAAAAGAATTACTTTGTTTAAATTGTGTTTCTTGTAAATAACAGCTATCTAGGATAAATCATATTCTAGGTCTCCAATTTGAGAAGGCAGGAAGATGTGAATTCCATTTAGAAAGATTTCCATCAAACTTTGTGATACGAAAATGTCTTGGTACTAAGGAGACGCTTCCATTATCTTAACATAATTTACATATACAAAATAACTCATTTCCTCATGAGTTTAAGTAATTGAGGTATTACCGCACATGTCATTCAATATCTCAGAATTTTAGCATCTTTCTTAGTGTACACGAGTTTTTAAAACTGGAGTCACAGCTCCATCGATCCATAAAGAGTGAAGTTAAATTTTATTGAGTGTGGGCAAAAATTTTTAATTTATGCAGCTAGTAACAACATTGGTCTCCATGAATAGCCAGGCCATCAGTATAGCGTCAGTTCTGAGTTGATCCAACAGTGCGGTTTGTGTTACTGCGATTCATTGACGGTTTCTCAACTGCACTTATGACCAATGCGATGCTTTTGGGAGGGGACCAGCTGTAGCACAGGCCACAGCCTGTGACTCTGGGAAGGAAGCATCAAGTTTCAGCCCATGAGGGAATTTAACCCCCTGACCCTGGCCTCATTAGCACCATGTTCTAGCCAACTGTGCTAATTGGTCACACATGGCAAAAAACTGGGAGACACGGAAAAGATGTCAGAGCGTAAGATTCTTGATTTTAATGTGCTTGTTTTGATCTAATGGGAAATCCTTAGTCTCTGGAGTCAGTTGGAGGAGGTTTGAGTCTTAGCTCCCCCTTTTGATGGCCAGGTTACTTTGGCTTAATTTTTGAACAATGTGAATAGTGATGCCAACTTGGAAATTTTTTTTAAATGTCAGTGTAAGTAAAACAATTTTCATGGGAATAGCTGTCGTAGAGCATTCTTAGTCTGTTTACCCCTTAGTCTGCTGAACACATTGAGTCGAAGTGATTTCAGGACCCCAGCCCTCCCCATGAGTGCTCAAGATAATACAGCACAGAAACCAAGAGAAAAGTGCTGGGGACTGTCTTCTGGGTGTTAAGTCCTTGCTTACTAACTGCGTAGCCTTGGAGCATTTAACCTTTCAAAACCTTGGTTTCCTCATCTGTAAAATGGGGATTATAATGGTTGCTACTTCAGAAGGTTGTTGTGGGGATTAATTGGGAAAAGACTCATGAAAAATTTAGCTGAACATATGCAAAACGCTTGAAAGTTCTCAGTGGATTCACCAACACTGACACTGAAGTGACAATTAAGTTTTTGCTGCCACCACCCAAAGAAAGGGGACCATGTCTCATTCATAGACCGTGCAGCTGATGTATGACCAGGGCTGACTTTCAACTTCTCTGAGCTACATTTTTGTTCAGAGAGACTTTGAGTCCCCACAAATTTATTTACTGAGAATGTAAAACAACTTGACAACAGTATGGGGACTGCATATACACAAGATAATAATTTTATTTGTTTCAGAAATGGGTATACTATGTTAGTCTCTTGAAATGCTGATGCTCGGGGTCTCAGCCCACCCTTGGCCTTGGTCTTTCTCTGAGGATTTCTTAACCCTGGGCTCTGCTCTTTAATTCCATATCAAATGATCCTGTCTTATCATGAATCAGCGATGTTGACCTCTCATGGAATCCGTAGGGTCCTTTTGCACATTTCCTTTCTCTGTTTTTCCTATCGAGTCTCTGTTGACTCCTTCCAGGTGTTACTCATGTTGTGTATTCTCTGGGTTAAACTATGTATATTTTTTTCCCGAAAGAGTTTTCAATGTATTCATTCCACTGCCCAAATTTATTTTTCCTCTGTATCTTTCACAGCTCCTATGTTTCACATTAATTCCCTTGGCCCACATGCATGTACTGAGACTTGAGACTCCCCATCCTCATTTACACAATTACTTCCTCTTCCTTACTCACAGCCCTTTCTTCTCCATTTTGAGCACAATTTTTTGAACTTATTGTCTTTTCATGAGCAACAGTAATATTTTAAATGCTATGATTACTTTTGCTTTTGCCATAAGAAAAAAAATCTCAAAATATCTATTTCATCAGTATAGAGCAGCGATTCTCCGTTAGGGGTGACTTGTGTGACTGTCTGGAGACATTTTTGTCAATCACAAATGTGGGGGTGTTTCTGGCATCTGGTGGGTAGAGGCCAGGGATAAGGCTTGACATCCTTCAATGCATGGGACAGCTCCCACAACAAAGAATTATCTGGCCCCAGATATCAATAGTGTCAAGGTTAAAAACTCTGGTATAGATTATAAAGTGTATTTATCTTAAAAAGCTAAAACAAAGCAGTCTCGCAGGATAGTAGTAAAATGGTAATAACTAACATTTGTTGATCATTCATTACACGAGGCGGTGTGCCAACAGCTTTCCCTGTCTTGTCTTATTTCATCCTCATAACTACCCAGTGAGGTAAGGACGATGATGATTCCCATTGCAAATACTAATACTGGGGCCCAGAGAGTTTAAGGAATGCAATTAAGGTCACACAGATTGCTAAGGATCAAGCAGAGATATAAGCCCAGGCAGTTGATGGGAAGGGCTTCTTTATTTTGAACCACTGTGATTAATATTAATGCATGTAGGAGGAGATGGACCATGTACTACAGAGCGGGGTGCTTAATCTTTAGTCTCTTGAACAGGCTTTAGAAAGTCTGTGTACACACTGGAGATACATTTGATATTTTCATGAATGTGGATTTTTTTTTGCGGGAGTGGGGATGAGGAGATATGGCTAAAGTGGTCAAGTTATCTCAAAGGCATTTGCAGCAAGCAATATATAGGAAATCCTTGAACACCTTATTCTTGAATTTCAGGAAAAGGAGAGGATTTGGGCCCTGGGTAAGTCTACCTTCCTGGAAAGATATGATTCTTTGTTAACGGGCTCAGAAAACTCTGAATCAGCCTATGAACCACCATTGGTTGAACTTGATAAATCGCCGAGCAGCAGTGGACTCTCAAGGACTGTTGAACAATGGGCACAATGCAAATTTGTTGAAATCCTGAAAACTGGAGTGGCCTCAGGTGACTTGGTTATGTATGATTAGGGAATGTAATGGCTTCAGGTACTGACTTGCTTTCACAGTTTTGGCATATTTGGCAATTACATCAAGTGTCTGCATATTAAGATAGGATTTGCTGGGGCCACACTCATATTGTCCCCTGGGATCATTGTCCCTGAATTCATGACTTACTTAGTCCCCCGAGTGTCCACAGGATTGCTTATCTGTGTCAATACCTTCAACCTGGTTCCCTCCAGGTTTGATAGCTTAGGGATCACCTTGATGCTTCCCTTAAATTTCCTAATGGATTATTTCTAGTGTCTAGGACATTTTATTTATTTATTTAAAAAAATTTTAAAAAGATTTCATTTATTTATTAGAGAGATATATAGAGAGAGCACAAGTAAGCAGAGCAGCAGGCAGAGGGAGAGGGAGAAGTAGGCTCTCCGCTGAGCAGGGAGCCTGAGGTGGGGCTCGATCCCAGGACCCTGGGATCATGACCTGAGCTGAAGGCAGCCACTTAACTGACTGAGCCACCCAGGAGCCTCCTGTCTAGGAGATTTTAAATGTCCATCTGATATTTAGCAAATTTGACCTACTTTTCTCTTAGATGTGATCAGTTGTTGAATCTCTATTTTCCTTATTGATGACCTCATCTGCTGCAAATGATGATAGTGATTGGTTCCTTCCTAATCCTTATTCCTCTATTTGCTTTTCTTTTCTTAATGCATTGGCTGGGACCTTCAGAACACTGTTGTTCAGTAAGAGCAATGGGGCATGCTGGTTATATTGCTAGATTTGAAAGCAATTCTTCTGCATTTTCAACATTAGGAGTAATGTTTGCTATAGGTATTTACCCCATTAAAGAATTTCCCCTTTACTGATATTTTGCTTAGTTCCTCTTATTTAAAAAAGCCACGAAGAATCGTTGACTTCTATCCATTTTGCATCTATTAAGGGCGTCATACAGCTTTTAAAATTCTATTTCTAAGTTGACTTTGCATTTCTCTGCTTTGATCCATGATGTTCTAGTTTCCCAGTTTAGCTCTCAGAGAACAATCATATTTATAGGACTTTGAAGTCCTCTACACACTGTTACCACCCATGTGTATCCTACAGCTACATTCTACATGCTCTTGGAAATACATTGGCGGAAATGTAATAAGTACTGAAAATATTGCCAACATGACCTACTTAGACATAAGGTAGGGGAGAAAAACTATTTATCATTTTCCATAAATATATATGTCTCCAGATGTACATATTCACAGGGAGTCTGAACAAAATAACATTACAGAATGTTCCGTGAGGTCTCCAGGGTCATAAAGCAACTGAACTCAACCAGCAGTGTGTCATCTTCAATAGTCTATCTTTAGTCCTCGAGTCTGCCTGTGACCAAAAAAGGAGCAAAGAGTCACTTTCTTTTATAATAAAGTTTGTTTTTCTAATACGGAAGTACCGGCAGACCTTTCTTTGTACAAAAATAACGACCGTTTGTTAACTAACACCAATCCCCTCTCCCCCAACATGATTCGATTTTGTGTTACCACCATATGTGAACTGGGAGTGACGGCATAAAGTACCAACTTCACCAGTAGCTCTTCAGGCCATGGATCAGCACACGGGTATCGGAGGGGCAGCCCTCCAGGGACCCATCCTGTCCCTTCCTCAGCCCGTCGGCCACTGGTTTCTGCACATCTGTGTGCTGTCCACACTCAGACAGCAAAGCATGTGGTGGTGTTGCCTCCTTGTCTCCCAGGGGAAGACCCACATGACATTTCACGAACATGAGCAATTGAAGGAAGGGATCAGCCAACTAATACACAAGTACAGCAAAGAAAAGAAAATCGACTCTGGGGGTGAAGTGGGCATTGGATGTAAATGGATTTGTTGGAGAAACAGCTGTGCACGGGAATGTGGATGCCCCTGCTGCCCGAGAGGCTCTAGATGTGTGGCCTGGAGGAACTTCGTGGGGAGGAAGTTGACCTTGAACTTTGTGACAAGGAGGAGGAAGGTGCCCCAGAGGAAGTGATGCCGGCAAAAACTTCACATTTAGAAATGAACTCTCAGAGATCATTCATGACATTGGAAGCACTAGAATCAAAGTGTTGGAAGCTGATCCAGACTTAAAATTCGGTATGCCAATTCACCCAGGCATGGGGAAGATGCTCTTTTTGTTTCCTAAGTTATATAACGATAACAAGACCCGCCGGCAGTATTCAAACTACTTGATAAGCTTCCACAAAGACAGAGACACACTCATGCTCATGTTTCTAATGATTAAAGTAGAGCGTATGAAATACATTTTACTTGTACCTCTTTTTTCATTTTTGTGTGCATTTATAAGCAACAGTAAGGCAGTTTTAATGTTTTGGCAAACATTTTTAAAGGTCATGGAGCGATTAGAATTTTTACCACTGATTATTAATAACACTTTGCACAGTTTCGGCTTGCAAAGTCATTTTTACGGTCCCGCATTACTGTGCGAAGTGAAGGCTGCCTGTACATTTGCTTGTCGAAGGCTGTTTAGAAAATTAAAAAGGAAAAATTTGTACGTAACCTCACTCCTTTATTTCCAGTTTTTTAAAATATACTTTATTTTTAAAGCAGTTTTTGGTTTACAGCAAAATGAGGCAGGAGGTACAGAGAGGTCCCATGTACCCCTTCCTGCCCGCACACACCCATAGCCTCTCCCGATTATCCACCTCCCCTACCAGAATGTACATCTGTTACAGCGATGAGCCTATGTGGACACCTCATTGTCACCCAGAGTGCATGGTGTACATCAGAGTTCGCTCTTGGGGAGGGGCACGCTCCATATTTGGACAAATGTATGATGACATATCCCCATCGTTGGAGTATCATACGGATAGTTTCACTTCCCTGCAAATCCTCAGTGCTCCGCTTGTTCATCACTCTCTTTCCCCTAACCCCTGGCAACCACTCATCTTTTTATTGTTTCCATAGTCTTGCCATTTCCTGTTTCTTTTCCCCCTTAAGGTTGATTTCAGAAATACAGCCCTTAGGTTGTCAGTCTCAGATGGTAGTCAGTGTATCAAATCCAGCCTGCAGACCAGCTTTGTTTGGCCGGCACATTTGTTTAAGTGTATTTTGTTTTTAGTGGAGCCAATAGGACAGTTCACATATAATTAGGAGTTTCCTCTTTTTCTTGAAGAAGCGGGAGATCAGGTTCGTGTCCCCACATGTTGGCAAAAAGCTGGACATGAATTCACATGTCCCTGTGAACATTTGAGTCTGGATTTCCTGGATACTATTGCCAAAGGATTTTTAAAGAAAGATGGGCTACAGTTTTATCTGCACTACTAGAGAAAATTTTAAAACCTATTCTAAGCATCTCAGTTTACTAAATTAAAAGAAGTTATGTAAGCTTTGATATATTCGCTCAATAAAGTATACAGACAAAAAGAATCGTTACTGAAGCCAGCACATTTAAATATCCTCTGTGGTAGCCAGCTTCTGGAATGGCTCTCATGATCTCATCTCCTGATGTTCACTCCTTGGTTTAACTCCTTCCTCTGGAGTATGGGCTAGTTCCTAATTTATTTGTTCCTAATGAATAAAATTGGCAAACGTGGTGGGATGTTCCTTCCAAGACGAGGATTGAAAACTGAATTCCATCTGTCCTTGCATCTTTCTCTCTCTGCCTGTCTCATTTGCTCTTTCTCATAAAGTCAGCAGCCTTATTGGGCACTGCCCGATGGAGAGACACTTATGGCGAAGAGCAGACAATAGCCTCTGCCCAGCAGCCAAGGAAGAGTTAAGGCTCTGGGTCCAATAGCCCATGAAGAACTGCATCCTGCCCACACACTGAGCGACCTTGGAAGTGGATCCAGCCCCAGTTGAACCTCGAGGCGGGCCAACACCTTGACTGGGGCCTTGCTGGGGATGCTGAGTTAGAGGACCTGGTTAGGCCACACGTGGATCCTTCACCCACCGAAACTTTGATGTAATAAATGAATGTTCTTTGAAGCTGCTAAGCTTCCAAACATACTTTGTTCCATAGCACTAGGTAGCTAATATACCCCTGGTAACACGATTGGTCCAGGAGAATGCATGGGAGCCATTTGAGGCAATGGTAGGTAGACTTTTGTGCTTTCTTCAGTTGGTTGGGGATGAGAAGAGAGAGAGACAGACACAGAGACAGAGAGTGTGTGTTTTGAGGCTATTATGATCTTGTGACTTTGTGGAGATACCCTGGTTTAAAGTAAAAGTACATAAATTGGAAAGCAAAGCTGAGAGATGACGGGATACAGGGCTCTTGGGACATCACTGAGCATCTTCACCCACAGTGTCTGAAGGTAGCCTTCTACGCTGGAGCCACTAGCCTCCCTCTTTCCTTAAGCCTATTCCCATGTTTTACAACCCAAACAGTTGGACCTGATAGAGACCATAATTAGCGAATGACCAGACCCTGAGCCGACCGGAGAAGGACCCGTCCTTCTAAAACAGGCGATCCCCGTTTTGTTTCAGCTGACATGGTTTGAAGCATCTGTTTACAACTTTACAGGAATGAGGAAAAGCCATTTGTAAGTTTGTGAGCACAGGTTAAAAAAGTAATTGGAAACTAAGTAAGTACAAAAACATCTTCAATCAAAGAAACATTTTGTAAGCTGAAATATTGTTCATTTTTATGATGGTGCGTGTATATCTTCATATACAAAACTTCACTGTCATTAGGAAGTGTCACACAAAATAACAAACACACCTTTTTCAATCTGGTTATAAATATGCGGAATGGAGTTTACTTCACCAAAGCATTACACGCTTCCGACTGATAATATATCAATAAAAGCTCTCACTCCAAGATGTCATTAAAGCCACATTTGTTCATTTCTATTTATTATGAGGGGAAAAAAACCAAAGTGAAAAAAGGGGATTTGAGTCATATTTCCTGTGAGTTCCTCATTTGCTGGCATATAACACTTGTGAATTTTATTCAATTCATTTAAAATGATTTCTAACACGCAGCCAGAAAGTTAAGGGTGGCAAAGAATTCAAACTGATCAGCAGGCATCTGAGATTTCTCAGGAGACAGATTTAGAATCACAGTGAAGGTATGTTTTCCTTAAGGAACTGTATCTTAGAAAAATTATCTCTAATGAACCAGAGTTTTCTCTAATAAATTCAGCTCATTTGTGTTTTGAAATCAGTAGACTCAAGTGACCTTCTTAAGATAGGTGTGTTGTTTCTTGCTTTCTTTAGAATAGGTCAGATACAGGCCAAGATCTATGATGCTTATTTCGGATGCTTTCAGAATTCATTCTTTTTTCTTATTTATTTGGTAACTATGTGTGATTACAAAGAAGTCAGCAGGGCTAAAGTGATGAGAACTCATTTAAATCTTCTCCCAGATTCTGAACAAAACCTTTCAGACTCAGAGCATACCCAGATAATTTTCAGAAGAAGAGGAAAAAAAAAAAAGAAAAGAAGACCCGGTATTACCTAAAGCAAAACAAGGTGAAAAAAGGCATGTGCCTTCTTAAAAATTTCCAGTTATCCTTGGGAGTTGAAATGCTATAAAAACCATTTTCTTGATAATGATTCTGTCTTTTCGAGGGTAGCCTTCTGGGAATCAGGTGTCTTAGAAGGTAACCTGTTTGCCTATAGTTTTAGCTGAGCTAGAGAGAGGACTACAGACCTAGGCATTCATAGCAGGTCACATCAATGACTCAATCTGAATGAATCTGACCAGCATCACAACAGGTAAAATTTCCATGAGCCTGCCCTTCATGTGAGCATTTGTGGACTGAGCCCCTCATGCTCCATTTCATTCTCCTCTTCTAGGAGGTTGGAAAGCTCAAGGGCATACTTACCCTATTTTCCTGTCAGCAGAGCTCTGGATTCGAGTTAGGCTCTATTCATCAGTTGCCCTCATGGAGATCTGGAGGGTGGGAGTGGGGCAGACCCCTCCTGTGACAATGATGGTTGACCAGAAAGCACCACTTGAGGATTCCGTGGTAGCCCATTGCCATGTTCTCGCATCTGCTTGCCAAGTTGGCAGGGCTAATAGGCAAAGCTAACAACAGCAAAAACAGTGCCATGACCTCCAGACCAATAGTTTTTTTTTTCCAATCCTTCCAACGATTTGATAGGCAACTCCAAAGTCCCTTTCATAAGGCATAAGGCTACAGTTTTTTTTTTTTTTTTTTTAAGATTTTATTTGTTTGAGAGAGAGAGAGAGAGCAAGAGCAGGCGTGAGCAGGGCAGAAAGGCAGAGGCAGAAGGAGAAGCAGGATCCTGGCTGAGCAGGAAGCCCCATGTGGGGCTTGATCACAGGACTCTGGGACCATGACATGAATCAAAAGCAGACGCTAAACCAACTGGGCCACCCAGGCGTTCCAAGGCTACAATGCTTAACCCTCCTTGTGTCCATGTTCTTGCCCCGTAAATGTGCTAACAAAGTAGCCAGTGCATCCTGCTTGGTCCATGACTCTCCCAGTTTTAACACTAAAGTCCTGTATCCCGTGAAACCCCACAGGCTCTGGAAAACCAGAATGGTGATTCACCCTCATATCCGGCTACACTGGGTGGGACTTTCTATCTACTGCAAGCCTTGCCTATGGGCTCAATATGGAACCTGCTTTGGCCAATGGGGTGCTAGCAAAAACCACCCAAGAGGAAGTCTTTTTGCTTCTCTGCCTCTGCCAGGAAAGTGCCCAGGCCACCTTGCTGGAGAATTACATACTGAACCCAGACGCACCAGTCAACAGCAAGACATGGAGTGAATCTACCATGACCAAAAGAACTCAGCCAAGCCAAGCCCGAACCTATGACCCACAGACCCATGATTGAAATAAATGCTCATTGTCTTAAGCCAGTGAGTGTGTTAGGACATTATCATAATAATATACAGCATACCTAATACCCAAATTAGCTCATTTCATGCTTGAAAAAGCTGTAGTGATTTCTGTTTCCTGCTCCGAAACTTCACTGATACAGAACTTTATACACATTTTCTCCTTCCAGCTTTAAAACCACCTGATGAGTAGGTGTGGTCCCTGCTCCCATTTTAATAGATGAGGGTCACAGATGTTGAGTAAATCATTCAAGTCCCTACAACTGGCAAATGTCAAGAGTCGGGAAGCAAACCAGGTCTGTTAGACTTCAAAACCCACATTCCTGACTGTCAGACCACACTGACAGACAAACTAAATCATATCTAGAGGGAAAAAAAATAACATGTTTCTTCTGGGAAGACTCTGGAAGAAGACAGGTTTATAAGGTCGACCTCGGATGGCGGACTATGAAAGAGATGCAGGGATCATGCAGAGCTTCGGAGGCTCTCAGGATGCTTGCATATTCCAGAGCCGAATTCTTTGAGGGTTGCACAATCTCTTCATCCACTATGGTTGGATTTGGCCCTATCTTCAAATCGACCCACTTCTTCCACAATAGCCTATTAAATGACCATCTCAAATAATGACCCACTCATCTGAACAAAGGGAACACACCTCACTCAGGCCCTTCTTTGGTTTACCGCCAATTCTCTCAACATGTGGACCCAACAAATGGGAGATCGCTGACTAGCTGGAACAATGAACTTGTTAGTTAACAGAATTAACCGCGTGTTGTTTAACCGTGATGACAGTAAAAAGACAGGAGATGTGAAGCCGATAGAGTCACAGCTGAATCGTAATGGATGAGATATTTACAGCAAAGCTGTTAAAACATTGAATAAAATATGGGAAGAGCAAAAGCAGATGTGTTTTTATTCTTCTGAGTTGAAGCTTGTAAGGTAAAAAGATAGTTTGAGTAATAATCACAGGTTCTGACTCACAATGCATTAATAAATATTCATGTGGTACCAGCCGCTGAAACTTTCCAGATACAGAAATAAAGTGAGAAAGCCCTGTTCTTGCCTTACACTTTGCTAAGTTTAGATTTCCAGACACACATGTCAATATCTCCATTAGGTTCTTGTAAAAGTTCTCTTATTTTCTACAGCCTTCCAAGTCTTGCTGGAGAAACACTTATCTTTCCTTTTTTTTTTTTTCTCCTCCCGGAGTCACAGTATTTCCCCCACTTAAACCAGAAGAAAGGAGAAAGAAACGATTGTCTATTAATAAAGAAGAGACCTATAATTTAAGTAGGAGGTGGAAGGAAATGAGCATTTCTCTTTTGAATTAGGCACAGGTAAATGAGCTTTATATCCCACTGGAAATCCACAATCCCAAATGAATCCCAATGGTGGGATGCTGGATTTTGCAAGATCAAGCAAAATGCATTTATGTGCGTTTCCCTCCCCCCTTCTTTTGTTATTATCTTGCCTTTGTTATCAGAGGGTCAGGGGAGTTTTCGAGAGCACAGGGGAGGGCCATGTTACCTTGATCGGAAGCAGTTGGGGAAACATAATTGGGGAACACGAGTGTGTCGGGAAGCTGTGTCCAGATTATGTTTCCCTGCATTTCAGAGAAGCAGCTGTTGAGGGAAGAAAGGCAGAGGCTTGGCACAGACTTCGCTTGGATTTTAGGTGGGGAGGAAGGAAGAAAGGGAGGCCACGGTGCATTGCGGGGGCCTGGACCCCTTCGGCTGGGGTGGCCACAGCCCGCCCTGTGTGAGTGCTGCATTTGGATCCCAGAGGCTCCTTGATGGATGACCAGGAGCACCGCAGTTGGTAGCACAACGGGGCTCGTTGAGGTTGCTATGACATCCTTTGTTCCCCACTTGCCTGCTTTTATTGGCGTGTGTATGTACCTTGGCTTGTACGTAGCATTTTCCTTTTCCCTCTGTTTTATTAATGCTCGCATCTTTTTGTCTCCTCGCTCGTCACTGTGTCTTCTGCCTGGATTTTTGCAGAATCTTTCATTTGGGCTCCATTCTTTGCTTTCCCTCAAATTAGCTCTGTTGGCTCCAGATGAGGTTTTCTTGTTTCCCACTTCCCTTCCCCACCCGGTCCTTACTATTTTTTTTTTCCTCTCAACTACTGCTAGCCGCACATATTTGAAGCGTCTTGTTCATGTCCTTGCTCTGCTGTGTTTTCTCCAAAAATCCAAACGTGGAGATCTGGGCACTTGTCTGTGGTCTAGAGTTGTAGGAAGCAAGAGGTCGGAGAGGTTGGCTTCCAGACAGTAGAAGCTGGGGCTTGCGCGGGGGGTGGGGGTGGGGGGGGGAAGCTTCTGCTTACCCAAGCCCTCCCTCCTACCCCCGCACCCAAGAGAGGATCATTCCCGGGAACTTTCCCTGGGCGCCAATCCCGGATCGAGCAGGTCTGTCAGGGGTAGAGAGGCCTGGACCAGTCCAGTTTGGGTGGGTTCCCATTTTATTTCCCAGGCAATAAAATCACACCAAAGAAAGATCATTAAAAAAATTGTGATATATTTCAACTATGTATGCTTAACAAATGAACACTCCCCGCACAAAGCGAAGACAGTGTGATTGAGTTACCGGTGGATTTATAAACCCTGTTTATTCAGATGGGCTACTGATAGCCTCGCAGACAAGACTCACTGACAAAACCTGACCCCCCAAGGTGATACCTTAGAAGGTGTGCGGAAGGTGGAAGCTGATGTCACTTGCTCTGTTGCCTCAGTCCTGAAGGAATTGGTGGGTTCCCCAATCACATTCTGATGCTCTCATTGCTCTGTGCACGATGAAGGAGGCATTTACTCTCCATGGGGGAAAACTGTAAGTTCTAGAAGGCACTTTCCCCTCCCCCCTGGTAACTTTAGCAGAAGAATTAATTATTACTGTGCAATCATCTTTTTTGGAAGACTATTTGGAATGTGCTTCTTGTCTCTTTTCCCTTCGGTTTTTTTTTCCTTTGAAATTGGACAGCCTAAATGTTAACTTTACTGAACATACTGTAACACTTAACCCAGGTGAAAAATGACTGCTTGCCAGTGACTTTTACATCTATATTAAGACGAGGCTGGCTATGGAGCATAGTTAAATATAATATGTTCAAATGCAGAGAGTGTGGTGAGTCCAGGCATCAATGATATGCTTCCTTTGAAAACACAAGGATTTCTGGAAAGTGAGCCAGGTAGGGCTACTTAGAAATTTGTGCAAATAAGAAAAATACAGTTATTGCTTTTTAAGGCATCATTCTGTATAACTTGGTATTGGGATTCTTTGTTCATCGGCTGAGAAAGATTTTCAGCTGGAGGTAGGGCTTTGCTTTTTTCCTATGTAATTGGTCAGTGAAAGAGCCAGACTAGTGAGTAAATGACATGTCCGATACATTGAATGAATACGTGATTCAATAGCGCTGGCATAAACTGGGCTATCATTTGGCCCAGTTTAAATCTTTAGTGTACTGTGACGCTGGGACCTCATTCTTAAGTTAAGACTTTTTTTTTTTTTTTTTAAGTTAAGACCTTTATGAATGAAAAGTATTGACAGGAAAGCAAGCATTTGGCTGAGACTGTGCCCGCTCCCTTTTGCCCCGCACACCTGAATTCAGGCTGTGTGCCAGGCTCTAGTCCCGCGGTCCAGGAATGGGGCTCTTCTCCCTTAGCTTCCCTGAGAATTAATCTCTTATTATAAATAAATACGTTCTGCACCAAGAGCTGAATGTAGCAATGCTGAGCGTGTTTCCTAACAGGTATTTCAAAGATGTAGAGGAGCGCTGGCATCTTTCCAAAAGCAAGGTGAAGGACATTCACGGCAGGTGGAGGAAGGGTCCCTGGGGCAGGCGGAGAGGATGCCGGGGTTCTGCTAGGTCGGGTTCCCCCGGCCAAGCTGGCCTGTAGAGCTCAGGTTCACACACACACGTCTACCGCTCAAAACTGGGCCCACGGCTCTGACAATGAGCTGACAACCTGGCCAATCAGATCCAAGCCTACCGTGTTGCCAGGGTAACTAATACACAGAACTCATACACAGTCACAAAACCAGAAGGATCACAGTGGGGAAAAACATACAAAATGCAGTATTTTTATGCTTAGAGAGAGAGGGGAAAAAAAAACAATCACCGAGGTCTGACCGTAGGTAGCAGGAACCGCTACATGTTTATCTCCAAAATATTCCCCGCCCGTGGATTTAGGATCCTGTGCAAAATGTGTGTGTTTACATATAGGTATATATCTATATTCATAGAAGAGATGTGCCTCACTTCTGGAACAGTATTAGGGAATTCACTGTGGAGACATGAAGGCAGGTTATGGTTTGAAGTAGAAAGATCCGAGGTGACAAACAAAAATGTAGCATCTGTTGTGTTTTCTGAGCATCTCTTGGGTCTGCAGGATGCTTCTGGGCTCACTGAACTCAGGGAACGGTCCCTCGTTTCAGCACACAAATGATGCTGCCGATTAAGGCATTAAAAGCCCAGCTCTTAACAGGGATCACTGTCACAGGGTGAACTTGTCCCCTGTCATAGATGCTGGAGTGATTTTTGAGAAACACAGGTCAGATCCGGTCCTTCACTGGTTTCTGGTCCCACGCTGAGGAGCCAGCGCTGTTCCCACTGCGGTCCACAAGGTCCTACCTCAGCCGGCCTCTCCTAACTCTGAGTTCCTTTTTAATCTCTCCCCCTGCAGACCAATATCCCTCCTCTTCCTTTCTGTCCCTGGAGCCTGCCTTTCATCACCATCATAGGCACTACCAAGTCCCACAAATAGTAGGGTGGGTGAAAACAACAGAGATCTATTCTCTCATGGTTCAGGAGGCTAGGAGTCTGAGATTGAGGTGTCAGCAGGGCTGGGCTCCCTCTGAAGGCTCTAGGGGAGAATCTATTCCAGGTCTTTCTCCAAGCTTCTGGTGTGCCAGAAATCCTTGGCACTCCTTGGCTTGTAGACACATCTCTGCATTCTCTGTGTCGTTTATCGCATGGCCACCTCCCTCTCTGTGTCTCCTCTCTTTCTCTCTCTCTTTTTTTTAGAAGAATACCATTCATTGGGTTAGGATCCACCCTAATTGAGTATGACCTCATCTTAACGTGATTCCATCTTCAAAGATCCAATTTCCAAATAAAGTCGTGTTCACAGACAAAGTTAGGACCTCAGCATATCTTTGGGGGGAGGCAATTCAACCCATAACATCCCCCCCAATTTTCACCTAGGATTCTCTTCGATTAGTTCTTTTCATGGCTGGCTCATTCCCATCTTTAGGGGTCAGCTCAAAAGCTACCTTCTCAGGAGGCTTCCTACCCTCTGAATTACCCGCCCCCCAACCCAGCTCCTTGGTATCACTGGACTTTCTTTCTTTCATAGACCTTATTTCCTTCTGAAATATAGCCCCCCCCCTCTGTGGGAATATAAGCCCCAAGAGAAGCCATCATTCATGTCTTATTTATTGCTCTTTTCCCAGAATGTAGGGCAGTAACTGAAATAAAACATGTGTTTGATAATGATTTATTGAATATAAATCCCAATCAGAAAATGTAGGGAATGTGGGAAGCTACAGATGAGAAGGCCAAGGGCCTTTAGTGAACACCTATTATGTTCCAGGCTCTGTTCTGACTTAGAGCAGCAACTAAGACAGAGGAAAATCCTTGTTCTCATGGGAGTGAGACCAACAAGGACTCACTCATGGGGGGAGAGAGACCCTTACGACCGACACGTACCATACACTGAGCTTTCACTAATGCCAGGAACAGTGCGCAATTGCTGTGTTGTCAGTCCCACAAAAAATATAGGAAGCAAGTGCAATTATTAATTTTACTTCTTTCCGGCAAGGAAACAATTTCAGAGCCACTAAATAAATTGCCCATGTTCCCTTAGCCGTGCAGCAGGAGAATGGAGAGTCCTCTTAGACAGTCAGACTCCATCCCCCACACCTCCTTAACTGCTCCATTACGCAACTGTTGAAAAAAACGTCATCTTATTTAATGCTGGCCAGAGGTCTGGGGGGTGGGGGTGGGGGGGTTGATCCTGGACTCAGCTCCATTTTCCTGATCCGAGGAAATGAAGTGCAGAGAGGTTAAGCATCCCACACAGTCACACAGCCCACAGGTGTATGGGCAGTGGTAGCACGGTGTTCTTTGTCACCAAGTTTGGATTCCAAGGCTTGCCAGTGCTAACGCGAGCAAGCCTCCCCAGTCATTCTGAATTGGCAGGTCAGATGTTTCCATTATCCTCGTGTGACCGCCTGGCTTCCTGGCATTCCTTGATTTCTCATTTATTTTAATATTCTCCACATGGCAGGCTTTGTGCCCCAGGATGACACCTGAGAGTCTGGGGGGCTCCATGGCCTGAATCACTCCTTCTCTGTATCCTCTGAAATACAACATCTGTTATATTGCTTGTCCCGAGTCCGGTCCTCAGATTTCCTTCTGGGGACTCCCGCTGCCCTCATCTTGATCTGTGAAGTCTGGAGATGTATGACTCCTCTTCCTGCTCCAGGTGTGATTACTGGTCCAAGTGTGGCCAATGATAGGGATGCCAGACACTTTAATGGCCTATTTTGGGAGCGAGAAGCCATCTTTTCACCAGGACCACAAAATCCATAGGATGGAAGCCTGGTGCTTTGTTACTATGAGGGGAGAGTCACCCAGGGAACACAGAGGGAGGAATCAATAAAGAGTCTTGATGGGAAGGGAAACAGAGATGAGGAATCAATAAAGAGTCTTGATGGACGGCACTGCTGGATCCAGCCCTACCTGAAGATAGGCTTATCCCTTAACTTCTATGGTATGAAAGAAAATAAAAGCCCTTTTGTGCTTAAATGAGATTGAATTAGGTTTTTGACACTTGCTGGCCAAAGACTCTGAAATAAAACATCAGGCAAAAATCCCCTGTGTTCCAGAAAAATGTCCCTTAGAACGAGGGGCTAATAATGGTATTTTAAACTAAGGTGTGAATCACAGGAAGTATTGACTCATGTTTTGAAGATTAAGTCGCTATCTGAAAGTAGCTAGAGGAATTTTGACTAGCAGGAGGTGCTTAAAAAATGCTCTGAGTCTTTACCTAAATTGCATATACATATATATATATATGTATATATATATACATATATATATATATTTAATACTGGTAAATACGGGGGAACCTGGGTGGCTCAGTCAGTTAAGCAACTTCCTTCAGCTCAGGTCATGATCCTGGAGTCCCAAGATAAAGTCCCACATTGCATGGAGCTCCCTGCTCAGCAGGGAGTCTGCTCTTCCCTCTGACCCTCTCCCTCTCTCATGCTCTCTCTCTCTCTCTCTCCCCCTCTCTCATTCTCTCTCAAATAAATAAATAAATAAAATCTTCAAAAACAAACAAACAAATAAATACTGGAAAATATGTACTTGGCCATTTGCAATTACATTTCTAACGTGTGGTGTATGAGAAGGTATTTCATGTGAAAAAAGTTCTCATGATTTTTTTCTTACCTATTTGGTTTATTTAGCATGGCTTTGAAGTGCAAAATTCCAGGAGTTTAACTTTTTCATAATCTTCTTCCCTCCTCTCTCCTCCCCTGCTCCACCGGCCCCTCCCATCCCCAGCGGTCAAGGGTGTCTTACCATGTGGGAAGCCCGACTTTTGAAAGATGGCACACTCTTCCCGGTGCCATGAAGGATGTGATTCAGACCTGACTTGTTTTAAGATCACGCAGCAAAGTTACAGGTGTCTATTTTTTTCTTCATTTAAAGAAAAAGTTACAAAGCAGATACTCATGCATTATAAGCACAGCGATACAGCATACGGGATTTTTCTCTCTGCTCCTCTTCAACGTGGTCTCTATTTAATTACTGATATCAGCATCTGCGTGCATATTCCATTCCTTTTCTCATGGTTTGATAATCAAACACGAGCACACGTGTGTGTGTGTGTGTGTGTACGTGCATTTATGGATACACACACCTCTTTATTTACATACACTTATACACTGTTGCTTTGAGGCGTATTTCCAAAGGTGGGATCACTGGGTCAAAGAGTGTGTAGGTGCTCTGTTTAAGTAATCAGAGATTACTTTCCCGAAGTTTCTTGAACTTCACTTTCTTACCAGTCTGTGCCCCAAACCACGGCCAGCCCAGGATGTTTTTTTGCATTTAATACCGTCTGTCAGTTTACTGGGTGAAACATATTGCATTTATTTGTTGTTTTTTTATTTATTTTGTTTTTTTTTTATTGAAGTTTTACTATCATTTAGATTTCCTGTCCTGTAATTGTCCATTTAGCTAATGGATCGTTCGTCCTTTTCTTATTTATTTGTAGGAATTCTTTGCACCTTAAGGATTAACTGTCAGTCTGTCGAATGTGTTGCAAGCATTCTTCCTTGTATATTATTATCTTCCTAAGTTATTTATGGTATTTTTTTTTTTTTTTTTGCTAAGCAACATATTTACCTTTTTATGTGATTTAAGACTCTGTTAAAATGGGATAAGTACGTCACATTCCTGTGGATTAGGAAAGAGAACTAGGGGAAGGATTTGAATCTCTCCCAGAGCTGTGGTGAGACTGCCGGTGTTCAAGTGTCTCACCGAAATTTCTAGAGAAAAGTTGTTATGCTTATGGAGAAATTTGCAGATGGTGGACACCCAATCCATTCTGATAGGATTTGTTGTGACAATTGGGCTTTATTATTGTACCTTCTTCATGAGCTGGTTGGAAATATTTGAAGCAATTCTCTTCCTGGGAGGAAGAGGATGAAACCCTGACATGACCGATGGCCGCTGTGATTTCTCCCTAATCACTGGAGTCAGATAGTCTTTATTTTTATTTTAAATATTTATGTATTTATTTGGGGGAGAGAGGAGCAGAAGGGGAGGGAGAGGGGCAGGCACACTCTGCACTGAGTGTGGAACCCGACTGGGGGCTGTATCTCAGGACCCTAGATCATGTCCTGAGCCAAAATCAAGACTCAGGTGCTTGACTGACTGAGCCACCCGGTGCCCCAAGATGAGATTTCTTAAAGTGAGGTTCAGGCCTGGGTGAGAGAAGTCCAAGAACCATCTGAAATTTTTTGCAGAAAGTTGGGCGAAGTTTATTTGAGTAGTTTCTCAGTGGCTAGTAAGTTAATCATGTACCCCGATTTTAGAAATGGTTTGAACACGTGTCGCCAATATTTGTATATTTCTTTACAAATTATGTATTTGCGCCAGCGTACTGATATCTTATTGTCTGCTGTAAAGCATAAAATAAAAATTTAGAATTTTAAATGAGATCAAACTGAAATCAATGACTCACAATTGAATCCTTTTATTCATGAATAGTGCAGACCCCTCTTTGCTCTCTCTAAAGAAAATTAGTATTACTCATGAACTGCAGGCTTAGTTTTACATGTTTGATGACTCATGATGGTTTTATACTACTATTTAAAAACATCAAGACCTAACATGTACTTGGGATGAGGTCCACTGTTGTGGTCATCTAAGGTTGGGTACCCAGTCATCCCCGTGCTCGGTGGTTGAAGCAAGAAATTTTATGTTGCACATGGTTTCCCGGTCAGCAGTGAGGATTCAGCTGGGGAGGGGGGTTGCCATTTGGAGCCTCTCCTGTGGTGCAGCCCAATGTCGGCCCATATAAACAGCTGATGGACTGGACATCCAAAGGCTCCCTTCACATGGCTCGTAGCCCTGGGACTCAGAGGGGGCTGTTGACCAGATCACACTCATGTGCCCACTCTGCCATGCTGTCCTCAGGGTAGCTGGACTTCTTACCTGGCCACACACTTCCCTGAGAACAGGCATCCCAAAAGAACCCAGTGGGGAAGCTACGTGGCTTTGCTTGTCTCAGGCTCAAAAGTCACTCCATAAAGTCTCCATCAAAGCAGTGATAAGTCTGCCCAGATGCATGAAGTGGGGAATTAGACCATGCCTCCTACTGAGCAAATAGTAACACCGTATTATTTACTCCTTATAAACCACTGTAATAAACCAACATGTGGAGTGGGAGACATGGTCAGGGATATCCTTGGAAAATATAATCTGCCCAGTTCATCATTACAGACTCAGTCACTGAGGAATAGATATTTACAAAACACCTACTATGCATCAGGCTGGGAATAGGGGGAAACAGCATTGAAAGAAATATGTCCTTCTGGAGCCCATATTCTAGTATGGAAAACATTGGACCATGGATCTAAATGGTCGTTTCCGTCTACCTTTCAGTCATCTTCTTGATAACTTTATGGGTTTTTGCTTTGATTTCTTAACAGATCTGTGTTCATCATCACTGTTTGTATTCTTTTTTTTTAATGATACAATGTAACGGACAAAATTTCATCCTAGGAGTGGGAGACGCCCCAGCTCTGCCCTTTCCCTGTGATATTCAGATGCCTGCACTGTTGGTACTCTCTTTAATTCAGATTACTCTGCAACAATTTGTAAGCCACTAGTCCTTTTTGTGAGAGGTGCTCTAGTGAGGAGTAAATACTGTGGTATGAGCATCCACCTTACTGGGCATATGGAAGCCTCCAGAAGCTGTTCAACTAGAGGGACTCAGAACCCACTGTCCCTGTCCCTCCCCCTTCCCCCCCAGGTTGTAGGAATCCTGTTTCCTCCCAGGACTCTGGTAGGACCATATGCAACCGACAGAGAGCGAGTGACACAAGCGTCAACTGCTTTATTAAAATATAAGAAAGCATCATTTCTTTCTTCTGTTGGTATGGAAATAGAAAGGCTAATGATGCTTTCCACTTTGGAGGCCACTGCTCGAGACAAAACCCCAACAGGCTTCCTCGCCCCTCACCAGTTCAAGAGGGTGAGGCCTCCGCAAAGGACAGAGTCCCAGTGATGTCCAGCCCCAGGCCTTACCTCCTTTCCTGCCTTCCCTTGAGTGAAGAGGCAGAAGGAGCTCATACGCAGTGCATCCTGTAGGAAGGAGCCTGACAAACAATGTTGTTTTAATTAAAGCAAAGGCAAAAGAGCAGCTTTCCATAGTATACAAGGGTGGGGGAGGGGCAGGTTTAAGTTGCTTGTCTGATCTGGCTGGAGATTCTGTGCTTTGAAGAATCTTACAACTGTTTCTGTCCGTATATTAGAATATATCAGGCATTCTTCTCTGGGAGCCTTTGTGCTCTTGTCTGAGGAATCTATGAAGAGCGATAAGCCGGCTTGTAAATGGAGCTGGAATGTGAGATTTTCTTGTTCCTTTCTTGCCAGGGGCCACTTGGTTTTATTCCTGAGTTGATGCATCAGTGACCAGGCTTATTGCTCCCAGAATCCATGTTAAAACATGCAGGCGACAGAGATTTTTTTTAGCTGTGCTATGAAGACTCGGTCTGGGCTTCTCTCATTTCTGGTTAAATAATTCAAATATGAACAGCAATAAAGATATTAAAGCAGCAACGCTTGTATTAATTCTCACAGCTAAGAGCACCACTGTGCCTCCTTGGGAGTCATGTGGATTGACTCCTCACCCTGCACAACAACCCTGTGAGGTAGACACTATCAAATTACCTGACATCAGCAAAAGAAATTTCTCTGATGGTCAGAGAAATAAACAACTTGAATAAGAGGCTGAGTTTACGGAGGACACATAGAGTCCCGGTCCAGTGTCGTGAAGTGAATGATGTCTATGTATACATTACTGGAAGTGGCTGGCCAGTCCTGGCTTTGTGATCATCTTATACTAATGCCAAGGATTGTAGACAAATTTCTAATATGGCTCTCGGCGATCCTTGCCTGGGTAATCCCCTCCCTTCAGTGTGGGAGGAACCTGGGAATGTGGTGAAATGTCACTTCTACAGAAAAAAGGATTCTGCCAACACAAATGAAGATGCATAGTCAGTTGACCGTAAGATAGGGAGACCGTCCTGGGTGGGCCTGATCTAATCAGGTGAGTCCTTGAAAAAGACTGATGAAAGAGATTCAAGGAATGAAAGCAGTTCGACAGGAGGGAGTGTCTCCATTGCTGGCTGTGAAGATGGAGGGGGCCACATGGCAAGGAGTAGTGGGCAGCCTCGATGAGCCGTGAGCGGCCCCTATCAACAGCCAGCAAGAAATGGGACTCAAGTTCCTCCAGTCTTAATGAACTGAATTATGTCAACAATCCTGAATGAGCTAGGAAACAGATCCTTCCCCAGAACCAGTAAAATTTACTAAGCTGTCTGTGAATTATCCTAATTTGAAACTGCCATCTGATTTCTGATAGGCTCTTGACTGATATACCGAGATTGTTAGATTTTTACTGACAGTCAAATAAGGGACTATAGATTCTGAGGGTCGCTCTCTCATTTGCAGAGTGGTTGGATTTGGCAACATCTATTTTGGCTGTTCCGAGGACCATTTCTTTTCACATTTTGCTGGGTTTTCCGGGGTTATATTCTAGAGGATGGAAGCTGCCAGTGAAGTGATCTCTGTATGAATGAGATAGTGCAGAACATTTTGCGATCAGGGCATCCCACTCAACTCCCTCTTATTTTGAAGCAAGCTCAGGTCTGCACCCTTTGAAATAAGAGTGGGTGTGAGGAAGGTGCAAACCCTCAAATAGGACTGTGGTTATAAAGGTTGTTTGCGTATATCTCTAGCAAAACAGAATTTTTCCCTTGAATTCCATTTGCCGCAGATTATTTTGGGAACCTCTAGAAAGGGAGAGTGCATTTGGCTCTGATATGGAACACTTCTATTTTGCATATTGACATGCATTTTTAACAAGAAAAAGGTCAGTGATGGGGATAGCAATGCCCGTGGGTGTGCCAGCTGACATTTCCTGAAGCCCTCTCCATACCCTGCAGTTTAAAATAATTTGATAAAATAATTGTCATGATTGATTTTTATTTTCTTTTTGGACCTAGAGTTTGCCCTCGTGGCTCTGGGGCTAGGCTTCTGGCTCAGAAGCTTAAATTTACTTTTGATGGAAATTCATTTCTTAAGTTCTGGGTGGATGACAAATTTTGATTAAAATCGCAAACTCTTTTACGATGTGTTGGCAAAAGCTGGTGAACCCAACTGCTATTGACATATTCTTTGAGCAACATCTGTTCATCAAATGACTTTAGAATGGCAGAAAATGAATGGTTGGGATTTTTTTGAGCATAACCTTCTTTAGAAAAAAAAGATTTATTTATTTTAGAGAGAAAGAGAGTGCGCGTATATGCACAAGCAGGAGGGGCAGAGGGGGAGAGAATCTCAAGCAGATTCTGTACCCAGCAGCAGGTTTAGGTGGTCACTGGACCCAAAGGATTCCATTAATATTCAGTCTTGCACTTGGCAGGAACCACAGGAAGACTAGTTCTCATCTGTTGTACTTGCACTTAATAGGACTTCCAGGTAACGCAATTCTGAAATTTCTAGGGGCTACCACACAGAGACAGCTTCCCTAAAAATGAAGACAAGCACAGCGGAAATAAGAGCTTAAAGACGGAGAGCAATGTCATCTGTAGGATTACATTTGGGCTCCTGGATGCAGCTGTCCCTGAAGCTACAGCTACTCCTGGTGTGCCCAGGTATGTAAACCAATCTATTCTCCTCTTTCATTGAAACCAATATGATTGAATGTCTCTCATTCTTTCTTCAAAGACCAATATGTTTAATTATTGCAATACCAGTTTTTATGGATTGAATTGTGTCCCCCAAAAGGATATGTTAAAATTCTAATACCTAATATCTCTGAATATGACCCTATTTGAGCATAGGGCTGTTACAGACATAATTAGTTAAGATGTGGTCATACTGAGTATGGTGGGTCTTTAATCCAGTATGATTGGCATCCTTGTAAAAAGAGGCAAAGAGATACTCAAGGAGAAAATCTCCATGTGAAAATTGTAGCAGAGCCTGGAGTTGCCTCTGTGTGTATGAGTGTGTGTGTGTGTGTGTGTGTGTGTGTGTGTGTGTGTGCAGTTTCTATATCAGATATAGCTTTCTATGAGGCTGATAAATAGAAGTACTTGGGAGTATTTTATGGATCAATGAAATATTAATGGACCTGGAGGTGCTTTAAGTGTATTTATAAAGCTAGGTTATCTATAGGTCAAATACCATTGTAGCAAATGCAATTGTAATGAATATCTTTGATAAATTTGGATTTTAAGCCCCAACACATGTCCTAATTATTTCACACAATATGTGCTGTAGGCTCACAATTCCTTAAATGCACTTTTGAAATCAACCATGTGAAACAGGGAAACAGCCTGATATACACATTATATATGTGTATATTATTTACATATATATACATATGTGTGTGTGTGTGTATGTATGTATGTATACATATATATTTCTTTAAAATTTTACTTTTAAAAATGTATCCTGCTGCATGGGAACATTCATGTTTTACTGCAGAAATACTGGATTTGATTATAGGGATCTGTCCCAGTCCCTTTTGGGAGTGTTAACTTAATAAATTCTGAGTCAAATTACCTGTGACCCAGGTAAAATCTGAATTTGAGTTATATTGGACCTAAAGTATTCCAGATGGACTATTATGGACCTGCACAACCCTATGTGACCATTTCTTCAGAACACATCAGAAAAGAATTTGAATTATAATTGATGATATTAGACATTTCATGGAAATATTTGAGAGACTACAGATAGAGAAATTACACAAGTGCTAATACTTATATTTGCCTGTCCCACTAATTTTATGAAACATTTATAACATCTATTTTGTTTTGTGAATGGGGAGGGGAGGTCTGTCTTCCTATGAGCTCTGTGAGGTCAGGGACCGGGATTCTTACTTGCACCGCTATGTCCCACATATATAGCTGAGTCTGATAAATAGGAGATGATCGATAAATATATATAGGATGCAATTATTAGTGGAGAAGGCTGGGGATCGGATTTCAGGTGACCCACCCCATTTCTGGGTTTGCTGGGCTAGCACTCAGATCTTTCATGTTTTTCTCCCCATACCATCACTGTCTTACTAAAATGAAAAGAATTTGGAGCCCTTTCTAAAGTAATCAAAGGGATTAGAACATAAAGAAAGAAGAGGAATGCAAGGGGTCTTTGTTTCAGGTGGACAAAGCTAACCAGTCTGTGTAAATAGCCGAGAGCCTTGTTTCTAGATAAAAGAAGACTCTTTGGTTCTAATCTGAGAGCATCATTGGCAGTGAGAGATTGTAAAAGCAAAATATTCACTTTGAAAAACGAAACCCATTAAATTTGAGGCATTGTAATTTCCTATTGTGAGACTGCGGTACCCGCGATTAAATTCTATTGTGTGTCTACAGTCCTTGTTACCGACGATGCGTCGTGTTATTAACTGAGATTCTAAGAATATCAGCACTCCATAGCTGAGGTGCTGTTTGCTCCTCATGCGAAATAATTTGCATACATCTAAGAATTCATCCTTGATTTGTCTCTTTCCCTTATTCCCTCTCTCGTACTTATAAGCCTGTCCTATAGATTATACCTCCTCATAGATTCTGTGGGTGTTTCCTTCTCTGCCCATGTATCTGGACAACTCCACCCCATCTGGAGCCAGTGCATATGCTCCCCATTCTTGACCCGACAGGCAAACTACTCTCTTAAGAGATGGAAACTCTTTTAGGTTGCGTTCCCCAGCGGCAGACCCTGAGATGAGGGTTTGTGTGAAAGCATCTTTTTAAGAAGTGCTTCCAGGAAGACGAAAGAGGAGTGGGAAATTAACCAGGAAGAGAAGGAGGTGGAGTAAGCATGCAATCTCAATGAGTCCTGGGGAAGGCGACTTGGGATTAGCTCACAGGAAAGCTTTGGAGTAAAGACCACACTTTAGATTTCCCCAGTAAGGAGCAAGGGACCTGGGGCATTGATGCTCCTTGTACCCATCAGTCATTTGTAAGGGCTACCACTGGGGTACCAGAGTCTCAGACAACTCATACTCTGAGTCTTCTGGAAGAGGAGTATCCACACAACAGCCCCAGAAGATAAGCATGGTAGTTACTTTCATTCTACTGGCAAGGAAACGGAGGCACAGGGCCATTCTGTAAATTGCACATGACCACATGGGCAAGAGTGGGGGAGACAGAATGTGACCCCAGAGGTGTCTTAGAGATTGTCTTCTTACCCAGAGCTTCAGAAGGTGCTATAGCATCTTATACACGAGGGCAGTGGGCAGCAGCAGAAGTGCCACAGGAAGTCTACAAAATTACTGCTTCATAACTTGGCAGTGTCAAGGTCAGAAAAGTCAAAGAAAGACCAAGGGACTGATCCAGACTGAAGAGGATAGAGGTATTAAGAACTAAATGCGATAGATGATTCTGAACTTGATCCTTTTACTACAAAAGGCATCGTTGGGACAGTTGGAGACACATGAATGGGATCTGAGGGTTAGTTTCCTGATTTTGATGGTTGATTATGGTTATGTAAGAGAATTTCCTTGTAGGAAATTTACAATAAATGGTTTAGGGCAGCAAGTAAGCAACTTATTCTTATAGACCAGGGGAAAAATGGTTCCTTTTTATTACTTGCAACTTCCTTGCCCTTTTGAGATGACTTCAAAATTAAAAAAAAAATAATAAAGTACCCAAGCAACACTTACTGAATAATTATCTTAATTGCAATTCTTGGCTTTGAATTTCAAGATAGATATTTAGTAAGACCAGGGCCTTAAAAGCCAGGCTTTTACAGGAAAGCACTGTTACTCTAGGCATTTCCCAAACTGGGCTTTTATATCTCAGGAACCGAGGCTTGGTGGGCAGACCACAAAGGGAAACGTTGAGTGGGAAAGGTAAGGTTATGAATTCAGAGAAACTTCTGATCACATAGGATGGGAAAAGCCCTTGGGGACCAGAAGGAGGAGCCCAGAAATGTGGCAGGATAGAGGAGGGCAGGAATTCTGAGAGGAGTATCTGGGTTCTAGGTTTGACATTGTCTAGAACTTTGGGTCTAGACGACTCTTTGGCTGGAAGTTTGAGGAAAACATAAGCCCTCCAGGGAAGCATTGTATCGGGTACAAGGGTGCCTCTGACTTGGCTTGTGGCAGGAAAATACCACTGGGCCACCTGGGCAGCCTCACCATAGGGCCTCCCATACCCCAGCGTAGTAGGGGAATAGTCAACCACGATACCCCTACATACAAATATATATACCCCTATATACAAAAGGGATGTGTAAGAGTTTTTGAACCATTTGCCTGGAAGAAGACTGGGTTCAGGAAAGGGAAGTTTAAGTGACTCGGACTTTATGCCCAGAGGCAGTGATGAGATCCATGACCTCTAACACCAAAGTGCCAACGCAGAGCCCAAAAGAGTAGATGAGTTTAGCTCTACGTTGGTAGCCCAGAGTGCTCATTGAGCAGGAGGCCACACTGTGTGACAACAGTGACAGTAAGCGTGGAGGGTGGTACCCAAAAACTATGAGCGGGGGGAAGCAATGTGGAAGGAGAGTTCGTGGGCCACACAGACCTTTCCAGAACTATGAGGGCTCAACCTTCCCATGGTACTCTGATACATTTCAGGGAGCAGGCACCTGAAACTAGAGAGAACCCTAGGCTGGGAGATTACTCAAAAGAAAATTTAACAAAAAGAGTTATGGTGGCCCTAACTGATAAGTTCAGGGATTTCCGCTATCAGTAGTAATGAAGCTTCAGCATAAAAGGACTATTGGGGCACCAGTTAAGCATCTGACTCTTGATCTTGGCTCAGGTCTTGATCTCAGGGTCATGAGTTTGAACTTGTCGTTGGGTGTGGAGCCTACTTAAAAAAAAACAAAAACAAAAGAATGATATGTTAAAATGATTTCTATACTCTGCTTCTCCCACATCACTTTTTTATATACTTGAGTCATAGTTATAAATGCCAGCTTGTTTATAGAAATGATGCAGGTGATAAAAGTAATTAGGAGGATGAGGGTGAGGCTAAGAGCGTCCTTTGACAACATGTTCAGATGAGGTTCTGCCAGGAGGACTGAGTCTTGGCTACAGAGAAGGAGCCAGTGAGAGGAAAATTTGGAGACAAGTGTTCTGGGAAGAGGAAACAGCTCAGGCAGAGGCCTTGAAATGTGATTGCACTTGACATGTTTTAGGTCACAAAAGGAGGCCAGTGGGGCTGGAGCTTGGGAGGTCAGGGCAGGAGAGGCTGAGGATGTGAGGAGGAGGAAGTGGGCAGGGCCTAGACCACATAGTGCCAGTGAGTGGGTCCAGATTTGATTTTAAGTACAATGGCAGCCATGATAGAGTTTTGAGGATGAGAACATGGGATTTAATTTGTGTCTAAAGAGATCATTATGGCCTATTGAGAAGAAAATGGAACCTGGAAGAATTGGAAAGAAGCTCCTGCAATGAATGACCTAAGGTGGAATGAAGTGAGTGGATTCAGGATATAATTGGGACGTAAAACTGTCCAAACTTGCTCATGGATTGATTGTGGGGAAGAAAGACATTAATGATATTTCCCAAGGTTTTGGCCTGAATAAGTCAGTCACTGGGGTGGTGGGGGTGATGAATTCATTAGCTAAAGTAGGACGTCTGGAGCAGAACAGTTTGGGGTGGCGTGTCATTTCTCTATTACTGGCTAATGTTTGGCTGTTTACTAATAATCCTTACTGAAGAACATGGGTCTGTCCAACCACGGTCTGTCCTTCCAACATCAAGGTGATGACATGACACATGAGTTGTCTCATATAAAACCACTTCCGATGCCAGGGGTTTCTAGTATAAGGTTTTTATTTAGTTAGTAATTGATTAACGACACTGTTTGCACTTGAACACCTCACTATAATTAAAATAACTCCCAAATTTATCACCTGAGCCCTAAATTAAAGACCCACCAAAGGCTTCACATGATGAAGTTAAGTCTGCATATTCTGTTCTCTTCAATATGAATGACCCATGTAGTTTTTTTGACACATGTAATATTTGACATAAGTCAATAAAAAAGTACAACAGAAATACCACATGTTTAAAGCAGAGCTGAAAAAAAAAGAGACTAAGAAAATTCCATATTGCATAAAAGAAAGAGATTGTCACCAAAGTGAAAGAAAATCAATGGGACGACTTTGGAGACCCATTTCAATCTGTTGTTGACATTGTTTTCTGGGAGTAATTTTCTCAAAATGTTAACGGTATTGAGTTTGCCTATTGATTCTATTATTTTTGACCTTGTATTAGTGTAGGCTAATCTCACATGCCATAAAATTTCCTCTCACAGCTAAAATTATTGTATGACTCCGGAGGAAACCTCCAATCAGGTCAGGCAGCCCCCCTCAAGATTTTGATGAGTGTATAAGCGACAATAATGAGTTATGTTGACTTCCAATACACTTTTCTTATTGTTTACATTTTATTAAATGGTTTAAGCAGGGTCATCATATAAATGATCAACATATTGACGGAAATACTCAAGCCTGGATGAATTGAAGGCCACAGACAGCCAACCAGATTGGCCAGCTTGAACTGGAGTCAATAGCACAAATACATATTTGGCCACAGAATTGAAGCCCATTTCATATTCACTATTCTGAAAACCCAGCTAAATAAAGAGCTACAAAGTATCCCCCTGGAAGATGCCCTCTCTAATTACCCAGGAACCCCTCCCCAGCTAGGCCGCTCCAAAGAGCAAAGAATCCACCTGAATGAATTCAGCAGAATTAAGGAGCGTTGATGAGGAGAGAGTGAAGGAGAACTCAAAATCTCTTACATGGTTTTCCTGGGGAAAAGACTGGATTCTGAGTGCGGGAAATTTGGCAGTTGTATTTGCAAAGGGTTTATGAAATACAGTCACAACATGCCATTAACGTCCCATCCGTTCCCCACCTTGCCTGGCCCACATATCTCCATGGGGGGGTCAAACCACCCGTGCGCCGCTCTCCCCAACCCACCCCTTGTCTTTGATGCTGTAGTTGCTCAGCCTGCCTGCAAAGAAATTTCAGGATTTACTGGCACAATGCTAATGGGTTTGCCCACAAATACTTAGAAGAGTATCACTAGAGGAGTTAATTTGCCTCTTAATGATTTAATTATATGCTACAGCTCTGCCGTTCCAAGAATCACAATGTTTCTTACTTTCTGCCACTGCTGGGGATGCTGATTTTGGAGACTTTTGGAAAAGAATGACAGAGGGAGAGGGATAGAGAGGGAGGGTTGAGTTATTCGGGGGCAAGGGTGGGAAGGAGCATTTTTCCCATGCCACAGAATAACCTTTCTTATTCCTCTGTAACGGAGTGGGGGAGGGGGCCTTTCAGGATCAGTGATGATCATCGTAAGAAGTACTGTGATTTTTATTCATGTTGTCTTGACTGAGTCTGTGAGGTAATATTTGTCTTTATTTTTATGTAAGTTCAGTAGGTTACCTGACTTGTCCGACACAGAGCTAGAGATCGATGCGCTAGGGTCCAACTGGGGTCTTTTGCCCTGAAACCCAACTATTTGAGCCTACCTTTCTGCTTAACAGGCCTCACTTCATAGTGCAAGTTGGGTTCTTTGGAAGCTGAATTGGAGGTTTGAGATATTTATTGGGATCAGTGCCTATAAAAAGAAGGGGAAGAAGGAGAATTGCACAGAAGCTTCAAGTCAAGCCAAAATGTAGGCTCAGCAGAGAAATGTAGGCTCCCCTGTAGGGGGCTCTGGGGCTGGTGTTGTCCATCATGATGTCCCACATTGGGCAGAAATGGCCAAACATCATGCTGCCACCCTGCCTGGCTCTATCCACTCCAAGGGCAAGACCTGGGGCCCTCTGGCCTTTCTCAGCTGTGGCAGCTCCCAGATTCAAGAAGAGGCAGGTGGACAGCAAGTCTTACCTTGAAAGGAGATGTGGGTGGTGCCTCTCTGTGTCTACAACACACAGTTCTCAGGGAAATCTATAGAAACGCTAATCACTCAAGAGAGACACAGAAGAGGAAGGAGAAAGATTGTAGATTTTGACCAAGATGTCTGAATTCGCGTCCCAAATGCATCTCTTCCCAACTAGGGCACTGCGGTAGGTTAGTTGAACCTGGAGACCAGTCAGAACCATAAACGTGGCATACTGGGAACAGCTTCTCCACTGAGCATAAGGACCGGGAATAATCTCTGTAAACCATCTTTGGTCAATGGAGGATATTTTTATGAGCCTTTAGAGAAAAAGTCCACATTATGGGCCACCTGTTGGTCTCTCAGATTCTGACCTAAATATACCTTCTCCTGTTTATTAGCATTCTCTTTCTGCTCAGGCTCCTCGAAGCCCCATGAGTCCTCCTCCACCCACAGCTGGACTGTCCTCTAGTATCTTCATTATAAGATCCCATCCCAGAGAGGCTGGGAACCAAGGAGGGGATTCCTTCGAGCTTGGAGTACTGGGAACCGTTGTACCATCCTTGTGATCACCCCTCTGTGGAACTCAATGCTAGTTCCCAGCACATGGGTTTCTCTTCTTTGTTCTGGGCTGCAAGGGGAGCCAAGCTCTGGGGCTTCTGGGGAGAGCTGGATGCCAGGGGTGACCGAGCACCGGGATTCAGTGGAGGCAGAAGGATCCTCCTGAATATTTATTGAGTGCTTATTACATGCCACCATCAAGTCATGCCTTTTGCATGAATTTTCTCATTCAATCTTCACAACAATTTGAGGTGTTATCCCTGGTCATATTTTAGTGAGAAAACAGAGGCTTACAGAAGATGAGGGAAATTCTCCAGTCCCTACAGTGAGTGAATGTTGGCGCTCAGGGTTGATCTAGGGCAGTCTGACACCAGACTCAGAGTGAGAGGCAGATGGGGAATGTGAGGAGGGTTTAGCACATTCACTTCTGTGCAATCTGTGAGGTCTTACAATTCCTGTGTTGGCCTCAGTGCTGTGGGGCCCAGCTCTCTTTCATTACTGAAAGTCTCATTTTTCTGTTTATTCAATTATTTCTGGTTCCAGTTTTATCTTCCTACAGATCAGATACCTCCAAGCTTCTGTTGTGGGCGCGTGCATGTTTGACATACATACGAGAACTAAAGTTGATGATTGTTAGACTCTCAGACAGGAAACTCACTGGCAATCTGCAACCGCTCTTCCCTGTTCATTGGACTTTTCCCTCTGATGATTGTCAGTTTTTATATGTTCTCTGTCTTCATGCCTGATTTTGAGGGGAATAATTATCAGCTTTACTCAGATGATATTATCTGTTAAATTGCACTGCAATTTCACATAAGGTAACCACTGAGTGTAGAATTCTAAAGTCAGATTCTTCTAGATTAAAAAAATCCCAGCGCTACCATTTTTGGGCTGTGTGACTGGACCCTGGTCAATTTTGAAAGCTTTCCTTCTCAAACTTTCCATCTGCAAAATGGGCATGATATTACTTATGGAGTTGTCTAGTGAGAAAATGAATTTAAATGCCTGGAACATAGTAAGTGCTCAACAAATTTTTATTACTGTTATTACACACAGTTCTCTGTGAAGGATAAGAGAACAGACTGGAGGTTGTGTTTTAATCACACAGCAGGATGGCTTTTGTTATTACTTGTTTGATTTTTTTTCCTTTCTTTAGGTCATGATTTCCTTATGACATAAGGAACTGTAGTGATTACTAATATGCTATCTGTTTCAACTCCTGAAAGGTTATTTTCAAAAAGGAAATGTGTTGAAATGAGGTCTTTAAGGGCTGGAGTGGAGATAACTGAAAAACTCTTGAACCATCAAAGAGATCCAAGTGGATTTGGTTTCTCAGTGGCCACAAAAGGACTTCCTTCCTCAGTGAAAAAGAGTCACCAAGTGATAAACCAAGCACCCTCTTTGAAAATTTCCCCATGTAATTTGTCCCTAAAGGAGTGTGCCTCAGGGAGATTTATTGTTCGAAGCTTTTAGCCTCGAGCTTCATTTTAAAAGTGTGTATTTCCCTAGAAACAGAGTAGCTCCATTTAAAAGTCACAGGTGCCCCCAAGCTCTGCTCGGAAGATTACCTCAAGTTTCATTTAATATCAGCCTCGTACCTAGAGGCGAATTATTTATTTCCTTGCTCTGAGAACGGATTATCCTTCCACTTCCCATTTCCGTCCCTGCCACCTTGAGGATGGAGACATATGCCCCGAGAAATGAGAAATGAGCAGGGGGAAAGCCTGAGCCCTACGAATATGCAGAAGTATTTAAGTCAAAGGCATCATCTGCCTGGCAATTTGATCCCATCTACTCCTGTAGGGTGTGTTAGTTGGAGCTCCCCATCCCTCTACCAGGGCCAACCCTGCGATGGGGATTGGGGTATAGGGATTCATGCAGAGAAGAAGCCAACGAACACGGGTAAGGGTTTGGAGAAGCCAGACAAGCATAGGAAGGTGTGTTGTCCAGGAAGCTGACTCCTGCCTGGGACCGTGGAGATGGAGAAGACAGCAGCTCTGAATTATCTGTGTCAGGGCAAAGGAGCTGGATGTTTGCACATGTTTCCACCAGTCAGTGGTGGAGGGCTGCTCCCAGAAGCATCGATGCTCTGGCCCGTTAGGCCTGCCACGTTGTGGAAAGGGTGGACCTGGAAGCCAAGAAAACCCTCAGGCACAGAGCCTATCAGGGTAATCCGCCTGAACATGACAAGAGCTCAGCAGACACTGGTGAGCACCGGTGACATTGGCTAAAAGTTCTCTCAGTGGGTTGCGTCTTTGGCTTCTAATCTGTTTTAAGTCTATTTAGGTCATGGTCTTGGTGCTGAGATGATGTGGATGATTAAGGTCAAGTTCTGCCCTTCTGATGTTCAGTTTAGTGAGGGAGAGAGGCAAGTAACAAATAATTTTGGGCCAGTGATTCTGGTATTATATTATGATCTATTGCACAGTGTGTGTGGGTAATTTGTGCCGGGTGGTACTCGAAGTACTCACCTAGGTTAATTTGTTTGATCCCCACAAATACCCTACAAGGCAGGTACCTTCACTGTCTAGTTTAGAGACGAGGAAACAAATCTCAAAGGTTTTCAGCCTGTCTGTGGCAGAGCCAGGATTTGAACACAGCTTTCTGGTTCCAAAACCCTGGCCTTCGCTGCTACACTTGACACATCAGGGGTCCTCAACTTTGTCAATATTGATATTCTGAGCTGGATACTTCTGTGACCTGGGCTATTCTGGGCATTGTACCATGATTAGCAGTCTCCCTGACCTCTACCCACCAGAAGCCAGTAACACCTCCCACTCCTCTGTTCCCACCTTCTGAGTTGTGATGACCGAAATGGTCTGTAGACATTGCTGAGGGTCCACTGAGATGGGAAGCCCCGTTACATATCACCCACTGTCCATAACAAGGCAGTCAGTAATTCCTGGGAAGTATACACAGAACACAGAAGAAAATTCCTTTCTTTGCTACTGCTCAATCTTCCGGCAAAATAAGAAGAGAAATAGGATTTTGGAGCTGATCAGAGCTATAAATCAAACAGCCAAATATTTTTCAGTACAGAGAAAACAGAAGAGGGACTCAAGTCATAGAAAAGTATGACTTTTTTGCGCATCTGAATCGTGAAGTAGGCATTCTTGCCCACTGCACCCTGTTTCATGCCCTTTGAACAGACTGCCATTGTGTTTACGTGTCGTCTTGCAGCTTGATTAGCTGCATAATTCGTGAAAAGACCATTGGATGAGACTAGACGGTGAGCTTGTATGGAACAGCTTGTTGTATTATTTTTCATTTCCTTGGGCTATTTTATTCGTGATGCTTTAGAGTTGTGTTTTGAACTCCCCTCACCCAAGTGAATAAATCCCTCTTCTTTCTGTCACAAGCCTGGAGATTCCGAGCTTTATTTTTCAGATCCTCCAAACCCGATTTTATCCATGTGCCTTCTTAGAGTCAGTCAAGTTTGAAAACTGATCCTCGAGATTTTGGGATGTTTTGTGGGAGGACAATAGCTATAGCTTTGGCATTAACGTGTCCTTATTTGTCTCCTTTCTCTCTTCTGGCAAAAACACTTTTTAATTCAACCTCTTCCAAATTTGGCTTCATAGCTAATCTATGTGATTCAGTGTAGTGTTGGAAGCCTGAAGAATTCACCTTTTTCAGTTGGTCATGATAGTAGGTGGTGCTGAAGCATTCTTTATAACAAAGCATTTCCATGCACCTTGGGAGAATTTATTGAACACTACTTTGTCAACCTGCTTACAATTCTCTATGACATATGCTTTTGATGGGTCCTGCATCTAGTCAAGAAATAATCACCCGGATGACTTAAATTCTGTTGATGTGCTATTTGGGACAGATAAAATGCCACCATGGTCTAGAGAGTAGGCCCTGGGGTTGGAGAGAACTGGATTTGAATCCAGTCTTCAGCACTGTCAGCTTTGTGAGATTGAGCGATTATGGAGACAGAACAGTGGTTTCCCCAAAGATGTTGGTACCCTAATCCCCGAGCCCGGTCAATGTGTCACCTTACCTGGAAAAAGGGACTTTGCAGATATGATTAAGTTAAGAATTGTGAGGTGGAATATTGTCCTGGATTATCTGGGTGGGCCCAATAGCATCAGGAGAGAGGGATCGCTGTCAGAGAGAGAGATTGGAAGATGACTTGCTCTTGGCTTTGAGGTTCAGGAAGATACCACAAGCTTAGGGATACAGGCCGACTCCAGAAGCTGGATAAGGTCAGGACATGGCCCCAAAGGCGTGCAGTCTGGCTGACACCTTGATTCTGACCCACTGTGACCCATTTCAGATTCTTGACTTCCGGAACTGTAAGATAAATTTGTTTTAAGCCATTAAGTTTGTATTAATGTGTTATGGCAATAATAGTAAATTAGTACAGCAAGCAACCTTATCTCTCTAAACCGTGGTTTGATCATATGCGAAGTAGGATAATAAAAATATTTATCCCACGGGCTACTGTCAGGTATAAATGAGAGATATTCTTGGCACTGGGCCTGGAGTAGAGTACATGCTTTAAGATATTGAATTAGTCATGTGCTTCTGGTTTTGCCATAGAGTAGCATCTCCATCATTCTGCCTACTATTAAGCTTCCAAAATACCCACTTGTGATGGTTAATTTTGTGTGTCGACTTGGCTAGGCTATGGTGCCCAGTTGTTTGGTCGAATACTAGTCTAGATATTGCTGTGAATTCCTAGCATCTCTATTTGTGGATGTGATTAACATTTATAACCAGTTGACTTTAAGTAAAGCAGATTACCCTTTATCCTGGGGGTGGTCCTCATTCAATCAGTTGAAGGCCTTAAAAGCAAAGACCGAGCTTTCTCGAGGAAGAAGTCCTTCTGTATTAAGACTGCAATGTAGAAACTCTCTACGTTTCTGAGAGTTTCCTGCCTGATGGCATGCCCTTCAGATTCAGACCCCCAGGCTACAACATCAACTCTTACCTGAATTTCCTGCAAGTCTGCTCTACAAATCTTAGCACTGCCAGCCCCTGTGATCATGTGAGTAAATTTCTTAAAATAGAGCTCTCTTTGTGCTGAAGAAGCCTCTTTCTTGAAGAAACTGTTTTCAATGAAGAACCTGTTTCTGTTTTTCTGAAGATCCCTGACTCCTACACCACCAAAATGCAGCCCAAATGCAGCCCACCGAAAGATTTAAGATCTTGAGAAAGGAAGAGACTGTACGGACATAGCATTGAACTTCCTCTCCACTTTCCTAGACCTTTGCATTTACTCACTGACGTTTAAAGGGACCGCACCTCAGCTGTTTTCTTTCTGTAACCTTTGAGCCAAAAGTGTGTAATTAAGGGTTATGGTAATAATAGAATCTCTTAGGACAAAATATCCCAGCAAAAGATTTGGGATCGTTCTGTAACATTCTTTGTAATGGAGTTTGACCTTGAACTTAGAGTTGATATTCAGCAGGAATGATTGGCATTGCCATACCAGCTTGTATAGCTCCTTATAGTTCTCTAAGCCCCTCTAAATGCCCCCCTGCTCTTTCCTGGCCACCTAAGCTTCTATTGTAGGACCCCAGAATGGTTAAACAGCTAAACAGTTAATGTGTGCTCAGGGAATCCCTGCTCTGATTGGTTGGTGCTGGTGCTGCCTAGATTGTTAATTATTTTGCTGTTGCTTCTGCCTAAAAGTAATCAATGAAATACAATGAAGAATTGTCTAGTTGTTCACTTTGTAAATGTCTATAGTTGTGTTATTTCACCGTATGTTACCAGTTTAAAGAAAAAAAATAAGGAAAAATCTTCTTATTTCATTCCTTTTCTTATAGAAAATTTTAAATCTTCATTCTCAAACTATTCTCTTTTAGGATTAATCTACTGTGTCTCTTGTTTACTTTTTTTTCCTTAACAGGAGACAAGTGTGACTATTTTCAATTAGACAAATATTTGGATTTTCTCCTATGAAGATCAGTCTCACTGCCTTGCTTGCTGATTCACATATAATTCTTCTGTATAAATTTTTTTATTATTGGCCTTGGAAGAAAAAAAAAACCCTAACTCATTCATACTGTTGGACTATCTTCCCCTAATTTCATAGAGAAAGTAATTTGCCAAACACAAGGATTTGATCAATAAACAACTCTCAATCCCTAGGAGACCTTTAAAGGGATTTGGATTGTCAAACACTGACTCAGGAATTGTTCTGGTAGTTGTTAAAAATTACATAAACATAAGTTGCTTTTTTTTTTTTTTAACTTCAATCAACCAAAGAGTCGGTAGTAGAAGAAGATTTGGCCCTGTTATTGATTAGTTGTTATAGATGCTCTTCCAAAGAAAGTTAATCAAGAAAGTGTTGACAATATCAGCAATGTCTTGTGTCTTTCTTGGAAACTGTTACTTATAGTTGTAGAGTTATTCTACACTACTCCTTCC
>CM053610.1:6908460-7013169 GCA_028646535.1 Procyon lotor | reverse complement strand
CCTAACTCATTCATACTGTTGGACTATCTTCCCCTAATTTCATAGAGAAAGTAATTTGCCAAACACAAGGATTTGATCAATAAACAACTCTCAATCCCTAGGAGACCTTTACAGGGATTTGGATTGTCAAACAATGACTCAGGAATTGTTCTGGTAGTTGTTAAAAATTACATAAACATAAGTTGCTTTTTTTTTTTTTTTAACTTCAATCAACCAAAGAGTCGGTAGTAGAAGAAGATTTGGCCCTGTTATTGATTAGTTGTTATAGATGCTCTTCCAAAGAAAGTTAATCAAGAAAGTGTTGACAATATCAGCAATGTCTTGTGTCTTTCTTGGAAACTGTTACTTATAGTTGTAGAGTTATTCTACACTACTCCTTCCTGCCAGGAAACAATAAAGGTGAGAATTTTTTGCTCCACACCAAATTTTCTAAGAGCCAGTGGGCCATTCCTGTCCCTAAACTAAGTACTGCTAAGTACTAAGTACTAAGTACTAAGTCCTGTCCCTAAACTAGGTCTGCTAGGCCAGAAAAGGGAAGATGTTCCCTAAAACACATTCCAGACTGAGCTTCCTGATGGTAAAGGCCACACCAATCTTATTAACCTGAACTCCCAGCACCTAACAGAGTACTGGCCCAGAGCGCTCTGTAAATACAGGAGATTTCAATATATGCCAAGGTTGGCCTCTAGGAAAGTAAGCAGAGAGTGATTTGTTCTCCCCTATATGTGATATTACAAGAAAAGGCAATTTATTAGTAAAGTATAGGCAATTTATCAACAGGTATTATTTAGTTTTTGACAGATGCTGAGGGTACACGAGAAGAAAACCCAATTTATTAAGGGGTGCCTGGGTGGCTTAGTCATTAAGTGTCTGCCTTTGGCTCAGGTCATGATTTCAGGGTCTTGGGACTGAGTCCCACATCGGGCTCTCTGCTCAGCAGTGAGTTGGCTTCTCCCGCTCCCTCTGTGATCTCTCTCGATTTCGCTCTCTCTCAAATAAATAAATGAAGTCTTTAAAAAAGAAACAAAAAGAAAAACACAACTTATTGAGAAAAAACTGTATACACGAGCATTATTTTCAGTTGAATTTAGTGAGAAATAAAAGAACATGAGCCTCATTCCTAGATCTCGAACATATAACACACCGAGTTCATAGATACTGCTCCATACATGTAAATAATACTTAAGGTAAATTATGTAAATAGTGAAAAAGTAAAAGATGTTATATAATCATTCCTCTTTTAAAAGGTGAACTCCTGACTCCTGGAATAGGGCAGGGGGGAATCTTAGGAGCCCGTAAGCTCTCACATCAAAGGCAGAAGTTGTGCAAGGAGACCAGGAAGGAGGACGTTATGGAGGTGGAGGGGAACATGGGAGAGAAACCCAAAGCCAGCTTCTCGAGTCCACGTGGACCTTTGGGAGACTAGTTGCAGGACAAAGGGCAGGCAGTCCACAGAAGGCTTCCACTCTCTCCTAGCCAGAGACTTCACCTACCAGAAATGTAAAGTATGGCTTACCATGAAATACCTCCTTATAAAAGATAGTTCTAGAAGTACAGAATGATAAGCAATATTTCGTATGAGCTCCAGCATCTATCGCCTTCAATAATAAGGAAATGATAGCTTTCCAATTCATCCTCATGACCCCACCTTTGTGATTCCTCCTCCTCCTTTTATTTCTGACATGGCTTTTGGAAGTCGCTTCATTATCTTCCACCTGTCCCTACTTTTTCCAACATTCCATCCTTTGCTCTCTCTGGGGTACCCCAGCCCTGGTTTGTGTTGGGCCAGACCCAAGAAGGAAGAGGAAGAGCCGTTTAATAGAACAAGTAAAGATGATATGACTTTTTTTAATGAAATGGAAAGATAAGTATTTTAACCTGATGGTTCTCTATTTCTAGAGATAAAATATTAACATTTTCTATTGAAAAATTAAAAACAATTTTAATTTGTTCTCTGTGTGGGAAGGGACTGTCTAAACTTAAAAAAATTATTGAAATTGCACAGGACACATTAATAATTTAAATAAAATTTCTATACTTAAAAAAGTAACATAAGCCTTATGAAAAGGCACACTACAAACATGCATATATATGGGCAACATACATGGCTTCAAAGGTGTAAATATATTTACTATTGAAGAGCTCATGCAAACCAATTTTTAAAGACTAAGGTCTATGGAGAAAAGTGGGCAAAAGACCAACTATTCCATTCCTCTAAGAAGAAATGCAAAAGGCTAATAAACATTTGAAAATGTTCAACCCTAATGAGAAAAAATGTTTATATTAAAACAAGATCTCTTTCCTCCTATTTATAAACAAGTACAAATTTTAAGAAATTCTTGGGGTGCCTGGGTGGCTTTTTCAGTTAAACGTCTGGCTCTTGGTTTCAGCTCAGGTCATGATCTCAGGGTCGAGGATCGAGTCCTGAGTCAGGCTCCACACTCAGTGGGGAGTCTGCTTCCTCTCTCCCTATCCCTCTGCTCCTTCCCATGCACTCTGTTTCTCTCTCTCTCTCGAATAAATAAATAAATAGATATTTAAATACATTAAAAAATACTCAATGCCTGGAAGGATATGGTGATTCTGTCCCAGGGGGCCAGATATGGGCATTTTCTGTTTCTCACCATTTCCTTTATCCCTCTCCTGATTTAGCCCCCATGGGAATGAGTTTCCTGATCTTAATTTATGGGACTTTCTTGTTAAATTTATCCTTTTGTGTCTCTTTGTCTCCCCTTTTTTTTGCCACTGTGCTTGATCGATGCCACCAAGCTGTACCTTGACCATCTTCCCTAACTTGACTCTCAAAAGGAGTTCCTGGTTCTTTATGCAAACTAGTCTACTTCCTCCCTGGAGTTCTGGCTGCGAAGGGAGGCAGCTGCCATAGAAGGTCACCAGTTTGCTCCAGTGTACTTGGATTTCACCAGTTTTGGTATTGAAAGTCCCTGTGAAAAACTCTCCATCCTGGGTAAACTGGGAGAGCTGGTTACCCCCTTGTTGTGTGCCATTAAATAAAAATCCTGTTGCACCATTTCCCCAGGGAATTCATCCGCTGTACCGAAGTTTCCCAAACTGGGTGGCTTAAAACAGAAATGAATTCTATCACCCTGCCGAAGGCTATAAAGTGTGAAATGAAGCTGTTAGCAAGGCCAGCTCTGTCTAGTGACTCCAGGAGAGAACCCTCCCTTGGCTCTTCTAGCTTCTGATGACAGCTGGCAATCCTTGGCATTCCCTGGCTTGGTAGTTACATTGGTCCAACTTCACCTCTGTCACTACACGGCCATCTTCTCCATGTATCCTCACATAGTTTTCCCTTTGTATTGTGCCCAAATATCTTTTTTCATAAGGATGCCAGTCATCTTGGATTAGAGACCATTCTAAATGACCTCATCTTAACTTGGTTAATTCTGCAAAGACCTTATTACCAAGCAAGGTCAAATTCTAAGGTACTGAGGTTTAGGACCTCAACATATCTTTTAGGAGGGGGACACGATTTAACCCATAACACTCAGTCTTGCATTTCACTGGCTCTTGGACAATAAACTCTTTAGTATAAATCATGGAAGACTATAAGTGCAGGGTCAAGACATTTGTACTTCATCCAGTAGGCATCAATGAGTCATTGATGTCTTCTGAATAAATGAGTGACATGCTGTAAGTGTCATTTAATATCATTAATGTGGAAATAGTGTACATGATGGATTGGCCCATAATGGGAGTTGGTTATTAGGACCATGAGAAATCCCCTGGGCTTGTGCCCAGCTACATCACCTCCTGCTGAGATCAGCCTTTTGTTCGAGAGATATCACATCCCTTCTCTTATGTTCTCAGAAATGGCATATGAGACTTCTGCAGACATCCTCTCTTGTGCCCAGAGTTAGATTCCCAAAAATTGTGTCTAAGGGACTCTGATCTGCCCACCCTCTTATGAAAAATTCCCTTATCAAATAATAGGGAAGGATCTCCTTTCTTACCAGTTTCCTCATGCTCAACCCATATGCTTAAATCTTTCTTATTGTCTCGGTTGTATTGACATTCCTTCCTCTCCTCACAACACATCCCAGGTAGACGCCCAACCACACTTCAGTCTGGACTACGTCTGACTTCAAGTTTGTACTTACTTTCTGCTTGGTTTCTCAGTATTTGAGAATAATTTACATTCTCCTCCTTAATTAGATTCCTTTGACTTTAGTCTTGGCATCTTTCTTTGATCTCGAGATTAAAACTCCTATTAATGATCCAGGGATAGTGGAGGGGGTGGTTAGCACCCACTTGCCATGGCCTTGGGCTTATGTATCACTTTAGCCATTATGCCCTGCCAACATGACTGAGTTTTAGGCTCCGTGAGGGAGCTTCATTCTCTGAATCCCCAAGAAAGTCAATACGTTCTTGGAGGAAGGACAGTGAGGAAGTTGAAACCTCTAATACCTAACATCACATCGTCTTGACCCATTCACACCCCTTTCTTAGATAATCAGCTTTATTCATGGCTTAGTAGATTTATCCCTAGACACTTGATCTTTGACCCCACCTGGTTGGACAAGGAGTGGGCATCCAAACAATATAATCAGATCAGATGATTTTTCTCTCCCAATTAGGAATGATACAGAGACCGGATTAGTTAACTGGTATAGAGTTCAAACGAGATTCTTATCAAGTTGGGGTCTTAAGCTGACATTTTGGAATATCCACAAGGACCTACTTGTAAGGGGATTGAACATAGGAGTCTGTCTTCAGAGAAGGAAGAAATATTTGCCAGATATTGATTGAGAACAAGTATGGATTCAGAAGGGCCAGCCTCTGAGATACTAGGCTTTGGTGATATGGGAGTGAAATGGCCTCACCTACTGGAATTTGCTTTATAGAAGTGAGAGAGAGACAATAAACAACACTTCTTGAAATTATGCTGTAGAGTTAAGAGCTCTGATGAAAGGATAACGGAATAGGGACACAGAGAACAATGGGAGGGAATTTTGCTATTTTAGATAGACTAACCAAGGAAGGCGTCTCTGAAAGGTCCTACTTGAGCAGGAGCTTGCATGAAGTGAAGGAAAAAGTCACATGGGCATATGGAGACAGAACACTGTAGGCAGAGGGACAGGTGCAAGAGCCGTGAGGTATGACGTTTTAAAGGACTCTCCTCTTGCTGTTTTCTGGAAGGCAAACAGTGGCGGGGGAAGGGATGAAGAGAATGGAGAGGAGGAGATTGACCAGCTGCATATCCTGGAAACCCTTCCTTTTTTTTCTTTGGTTTAGAAATTTTTCTGCATACTTAAGACAAATACTTTTTTACTTGGTCAAAGGGAGTTGGATTTCTGTTCCCTGCAATCAGATTTTTCTCCCCAATTAAGACAGAGCTCCTAAGAGCCTGGAATATGGTGGAAATAACCAGAAAGAGGGAGGGCCATAGAACATACCATACCTATACATTTATAGGACATAATCATGTCTTATTTTTATTTTATTTATTTTTTACTTTTTATTATTGTTATTTTTATTTTAAATTTTTCCCCCAAATACTTTTATTTTTTCAGTGTTATAAGATTTTGTCCCTTAATGTACATAGCAGCAATGGCTGCAATTGCCGAACTGTGGAAAGAACCAAAATGCCCTTCAACAGACAAATGGATAAAGAGATACGGTACATATATACAATGGAATATTATGCCTCCATCAGAAAGGACGAATATCCAACTTTTGTTTCAACACGTCTTATTTTTAACTGTAGGTGGTGAAAATATAATTCAGTTTGCAGAAAGATCATTCTCCAACAGTAGTTCTCAACGGAGGATGATTCTTCCCTCCAGGGAATATTTGGTCAAGTCAGATGACATTTTTGATTCAGTGGGAGGTAGTGCTACTGGCATCTAATGGGTAGGGGTAAAGAGTGATGCTAAACATCCTACAATAAACAGGAATACCCCCCCCACCCCATACACACATCAAAGAATTTTCCAGGCCCAAATTTCAACAGTGCTGCAGTTGAGAAACCCTGCTCCAGTGTACTCTCGAAGCGAATGCAAAGTGCTCAGTCACAAGCATGATTATTTAGGAGAAGGGCTTCCTGAACCTTTTGGGTATCTCCTCGAAACTGAAGAAGGAGAAAGGAGAGTGACAATGATGCTTACCAATTTAGTATGGCTGGCCGAGGGGAGTCACCTGCTCTGGCCCCACCTCTTTGGCCCACATACCTGTCTTGCAGCCGTGATCTACCCTGTAAGAGGCTCAGTTCCCCGGATAGAGGAGGAGGACTTGCCCTGGGAGAATGGACCTGCTGCAAATGCACCGTTTTTCTGTTTCTTCACTCTTGTCCTTGCTCTAGTTTTGAAGAAAAGCATCCCCTATTGCCAAATGGCCATCGATGGTTTTTACAGGAGATGTGAACAAATACAGTGTGATCGGATTGATGCCTAGTAGTCATTGTTAATCTTCACCGATGAGTGGAATAAAAACTCTTTCTAAGGCTAACTTAACAATTTTCCTTTTCTGTCACATCGAAGCCTGAGCATCCTTGCAAATTCAGTTCAGCAAATAAGTATCAAGTGGAATTACAAATCAAACCATTTGCATTCTTAATGAAGGAGGAGGAGAGAGGGAGCCTGGTGGCCTTAGGCTGGGATTCACCTTCTAGCTACTCCAGAGGAGAAAGGAGTGAGGGTCGCCCTTCCAGGCACAGCACGATCGTGTTTCCAGAACCCCCATTTTATCTATTCTGTTGGGAGAAAATAGGTGCACAGGTCACCACCTTGATGAGTCCTCTTGGAAGTAGAGGGGGCCATTTGGGGGATGGAAAAGTTAAAAATTCCTTTTGGCATGTTGTCATCATTCTTTTCCTGCTTATCTCTGAATGACCATGAATGCAACAAATATTTATTGAGCACCTACTACATTCCAGAAACTCTTCTGGTACTTGGGATACAACAGAGAACAACATAAGCAAAACTTTCTGATCTCCTGGAGCTTGCGGTCTAACCGGGGAGACAGACGATATATTAGATGCTTGTCTCAAATATTTGTATTGGAGAGACTCACACGCTAAGAGGAAAATGGAGGAAGGAAGGAAATGGGAAGTGTCTATGGGAAGAGGATGGCTCTTTCAGAGAGGCTGGCTAGGGAGAGCTGCGTGGGGAGGTGGCCTTTATGGGGATTCTGGAAATGAGGAGCAAGCTCTGAGGTGCCCGAAAGAGGCAAATTGCAGAAGGACGGAAGAGCACCTGCCAGTCCTCGGGGAGGAAACCACGGCTGGTGGTTTGGAAACGGCGCATCTGGTTGATGGGCGTGGAGGAAGTGAAGGGGACATAGGTGATGCGGGACCCAGTCGTTCAAGTTTCATAGGTCATGTGGGGATAGAGTCTTTTACGAACAAGTGACATGGACGCCAGCAGGAGAGTCTGATGAGAGGGGTAGGTCGCTCAATGTGAATTGTGTTATAACCAGACCATTCTGGCTGCTGTGAGGGTAACGTACTGAGGGGGACAGGTGAGTGGGTTGTTCACTGTCATAATCCAGGAGAGATATATTGGTAGCTTGGACTAGGAATGTAGGAATAGACATGGTTGTTTCCTGACAATATTTTTTTCCTTTGCCTGCATGCTCTTGTTCTTTCCATTTCTAGCAATAGTTACTAATTCGTGATTACCATTGACATTTCCTGCACTTTTGTGAGTTTCTGGAGCCCTGTGTGTTCCCCCGCCCCTGTTTCATTATTATCAAACAGCTTGGCTGTGATAGACTGCTGATCTTCATCTTCATATTGATTAATTTCATTTTCACATGCACCACGCGCCTCTCCAACATCTTCAGCAGTTTTCACGTGATGACTCATTTGCAGATGACAGCTTTTCATTATAGGAGTCATCTTCGGGGTGGCTTGTGTTGGACTCCACTCAGGTAAAATGTTTGCTCAGTGCCGCTTACTGCTCTGTCTCTCATGACAGGGGGTTTGATGGTTGGTTTTTTTTTTTTTTTTTTTTTGAATCAGACCACTGTTGAAATAATTACAAAGCTGTTTTCTCTTATTTATTTGCTGATCAACTGGGAATTGTGTTATTGTCTTACATGGAAAGTGTAATTCCAGCAGTCACTCCTCTCAAATGAAATGATAATGTGCTGCATTGTGAGTATACAGCGTGTCCATCATGGACCTTGGTCTCCTGAGCCCGGGGTTCCAGACTGGTTGGAGAGGAGAAACCTTACTCCCGCAGGCCCAGAATTGGCTACCGGAAGTCTCTCGTTTCTGGCAGAGATTGCCAATGCAGACACTTCCCTGGGCCTGTCGGCTGATGCAAGTGGGTGAAGCAGGCAGGGGTAAGAAAGAAGAGCCTAGACACGACTATGGCCAACACCCCCCCCAACCCCCCAGCCTGTGGAACCAAGCTGGAGTCGACGGTGACAGCCGAAGCCGGCGTAATTTGGTTGTCATCTTGCTGGAACATGGTCTCGGCATTGACAGAATTCCTTAAGTGCCCTAGGAAATCTGGGTGACTCCGGACATCCTGAGTTTTAATTTTTTACCACCTGAGCAACGGAATAGGTCTTTGCATCAGATCAGAATCAGGCTCTCTGCTTTATAACTTAGGGTTTACATGGACACTCTATTATGCTGCCTTAACTTGCTTTCAGGGATGATGTCCACGCAGGGCCCTGCAGAGTTGAGGCTTGCTGTAACTAACAGTGAGGAGCTTTCCTTGGGTTACTAACCTACCTGTCTTCGAAGAGTTGGCCTCTGAGGGGACCCAGCATTGACTCCCAGTGGGAACAGACCCTTAAGCTCTTGGTCATGTGCTACACTGGCCCCCCCAGGTAGTTGGTGGTGTTAGCAGAATTTGAACTCAGATCTTGGACACCAGATCCTGTCTTCCAGTCTACAGTGTTAATAATGAACTCCAGTGAGAATCAGACTTTTAATCATGTAGGTAAGCTATTTGATGAGCTCTCTGGTATATTTTCAACTTAATATTTTTGTCTTTTGTCCTGAAATTCGACCATAATGTGTCTAGGGGAGGGCTTTTATGTTATTATCATTGTTTTATAATTTCTCCTTCTAGAATTTCTTCTTGAGAAATAACAGAGAGTCTGGGCTACATCCTCCATAGTCTGCTCTGTGGTCACACCGTCTTCTCTTCTGGGTGTGAGATCTCTCTCTGCCTTTCTCTTATAAGGACACTTGGATGGCATTAGGGTCCAGGGGCTAATCCTAGATCATCTCCCCGTCTCAAGATTTAACACAATCTGCATTCTGTGTGTTTTTTCTACATCAGGTCCCAGTGACAGGGTCCAGGGGATGAAGGGTTAGTATCTTTGAGGACAGTGCCAGCCCTCGGATTTCCCAAGACTTCTCCTTTCTCTTCCTCATCTTTATTCCTCATCTCCCCTGAGCTCCCCGTCCTCCTTCTGCTTGGTTTCCTCCCTCCCACCCAATATCCTCAAAGCACATCAGGAATTCTGCAACATTCCAGTTCACTGACACTGTTTCTTCTACTTTCTCATATTGCGATTCCCTTGACCCTTAAAAAGAAATCGATTCTTAAGATTTCTGAAGTTTTTGTAGGGAGGAAGAATACGCCTTGCCATTTTAATCCCTGAAAATGCCTCATTGTCTACCTTACTTCTTTAGACTGTGAGCTCTCCGTGGCAAAGATTCTGTCTTATTTGTCTTTATTTACTTAATGCCCAGCACATGGTGTTGCTCTCACATGTTTATTAAATGAATGTCATTGTGGATTTTGTAGAATGAATTGTGTAAGATGGTTTTAACTGATTACCCAAATTGATTAGACTGCTATTTCCCATGCACAAAGAGGGTCCTAAGAAAGCCAGAGATTGTTTGGATACTAATTTGAGAACAATACTCAAGTTTCTATTAGTCCTAGTGGGTTGAACTTGAGAGTGTCATTAACTCTTTCTCGGAAGAGCACATTAGAAGGGTATAGCAGGTTTGTGGCTTTTGGTATGCAGCTGTTCACTTTCAAAACTTAATTTAAAACAATAAAAAATGTACCTTGAAATCATTTTGTCTCCCTATTTATTTAATATGATTTATGCTAAATGCATTTCATATCACCATAATGTATCGGAGCTTAGCCACCACCTGTTATTTTGTAGGGGAAATAAACAAGACCTCTCTCATCAGATGAGTTAATTACGCTGACATATTCACTCCTCCCCAGAGATACCATAACTAAAATGCTGCAAAGCTCTAATTCAAACAAGCAGGCTGGAAAGAAGAGCTCCACGGTGGTACGTTTTCTTTGGAAGAACCGAGAACTCGACCCAGACTTGACACTGGAGGGTCGCAGAGCTTGAACTGCTCACATGGACGCCTGGCGAGGGTCACATAACAAAATATGTAGGTGAGTTGAGCTTGAACCCATTTCTCAATATTTTGGCATTGTTTTCCAACCTTAGTGCTTCTGAGCATCACGTGCTCATCTTTACCTGCTTCATCCCACAATGTCTTCCTCTTTCCAGGGATCTGCGGGGTGATGGCTGTGCGCGCAGGCCGTCAGTGCCGTGAGGAGCGTGGCAGAATGTTGTGCGGGGACGCCTTGGTCATGGTTGGTGGGTGGCAGCCACCGGCCGCTGGAGCCGCCTTGGTTGGCTCTTTATCAATTAGGGAAGTCAGGCAGCCAGCCGAGTGTGGGGAGGCTATTCAAGGTGTCTTAGGTCAGATTCCTCAGAAGCAGGGCCTGAGACGAGGATTCAAGTGCAAGGGATTTGTAGAGAATGTGTTCCCAGGAGAATGGGGTAAGGAGATGCAGGGGGAGAGGAGAGGCAAGAGAAAGAAGCCATGCAAGGTGTGCCCCATCTCAGGCACATCCCAGCCTCAGCCTGACCCAGAAGGAAGATCTAGAGTATCAGTCATACCTCAGAGCTCTTCCCAAATGGTGGCAAAAGGATTGGGTCTTTGCAATTGGTCACTCGCCCTCGCCCATTGGTCACTGGCTGAGAGCGATTTGGAAGGGGCAGAAAGTCCCAGGAGGTGCTTGTCTTCCATGTGTCCAAATGGCCCTAATAGCCAATTAGGGGCAATGAGGGATGGGGGCAGGACACACAGGGTGTGACTGGGCTTCAAGGGATGTGAGAGGTGCATAGACAGTGTCTGTCGCCCTGGGTTAGGGGTGCCAAGGATTCTGTGTCTGCAAGGCGGGAGCCAGGGGCTGGGGACCTCCGTGTCACTCCCACTGGGCTACAGCATGTATCAGGCACTCTATGCACAGCGCCTGCCATCTAGACACCTTTTAAAGCCCTCTAAAATATTAGAAACCTAAAAGAAAAAAAAAAAAAAAAGCTTAACCTATAAGGAGAAAATTAATTTGAAAACGATTAGTTTATCAAGTCAACAAATATTTACTAAGCACATACTAGGTTCCCTTTGGTTCTCTGAGTTGGGGTTAGTACAGGGAACAAAATACAAGAATACCTCTCCTTGTGATGAAAGAAGAAAGACAAATTAATAGAAGAAATAAGATATATTGTAGCTTATGTTCATAAGTCCCATGGAGAAAGCAAGGCAGGGGAGGAGCAACTGGACATGTGGTGGCCGGGGGAGAGAAGGGTAAGCGTGCTTTTAAATCAGGGAGTCAGGGAAGGCTTCGTGGCCACCTTCAGAGGAATAGAAAAGCCGTCAGCTAAATGGTTCCGCATCATGTAAAACTTGGAGGTTGGGGAATGAAGAAATGGAGAATGGATCTGGGGGGCAGTTAGCATTTCCCGCCATACTTAATGATGGCCGGGAACTTACGGCCCCAAGCAAATCAAATAGGCGACTTACAGCTAAATAAGCAACCTCACGAAAATTCTTTCCCTTTATTTTTAACAAAATAAATTCTATTTAATACGGAGAGAAGTGGGGCCACTGAGCGTCACAATTCAGGGCATTCCCTTCACAGCTCGTGTTGTACAATATGGCCGACCTGGGAACGTGTGCAGTTTAGCGTGCATGATCTAACACGGGTTGGTGACCCCTGGGATGAGGGCCCAGGGTTACGAAAGTCTTAAGGCAGCCCTGTTCACTGTGGGCACGGAGCATTTCAGGGCTACGAGTCAAATGTCAGCGCACCCTAGGAAAAGTGGGATTTGCAAACTCAACTCTTGGGAAGTGGGTTGATAAGTCCACAAACCAATTTATTCATCTAGAGCCCGCGATGCAGCCGGCACAATAACTCAACCAGTCTCTTTCCTGGTATTGACTTACCTGGGAAACCAAATTAATTATCAGAAGGCTGCTCTGCTAAGTACGGAATTAGAAAGAAAGGAAATTGGATGGTCTTAAGGGATTTCTCTTACAGGCTTGGATGAGTCCTGGTAAATTGCTCTTAAAGAAAAAGGCATGTATAGCTCACTGAGAACCTAGCTCAGCCCTAACCACCTTCTTCTTGAACTCTGATGTTGACCCAAGTGTATCATTCCAGGCTTTCGGTTTACACTTGTCATTATTATATTACCTGGTTTTAAAAAAAAAACCCAAATTGCATTTTACATCAGTGTCATTTTACATGTGCTGTGTTCCGGCGATGTGGGGGAAGAGCTCTTACTCTCGTAGGTAAATGGTAATCTTTCATCAGAGCTAATTTCCTCTGTTTGATCTTTCTTTTTATTCTTCAGTCTGTCTCACTTTAGGCTCTTTCCCTTGTTCCCTCATAACAGTAGCATATGCCTTAAAAAGCTGGGAATAAAATGCAGATAAATACACCCCCTCCTTTTATGCTAATGGTGAGGAGCCCATGCTTCAGCCAGATTTTGCCCCTTCCTCTTAGCGGCTGATGATTGGAAGCAAGCTCACTTTGCCCATTCTTTTATTTATAAACTGGGGAGTGATGCTTGGATGGGGCAGTCCATTAAGCATCTGGCTTTGGTTTCAGCTCTGGGGGTCATGAGATCAAGCCCGCGTGGGGTTCCCTGCTCGGCGGGGAGTCTGCTTGTCCCTCTCCCTCCCCCTCTGCCCCCTCTCCATTCATGTTCTCTCTGCCTCTAAAATAAAATAAAATCTTTTTTTAAAAAAACGAGGATAATAATAACACCCATGCCACAGAGTTCTTGTGGGGAATTGAGTGTGGGATAGTCCGGAAGAGCAGTTCTTGAACTGTGGTTTGACCCCAGAGATGTAGGATCTGCCAAGGCCAAAGTATTTTCAAAATGATACGGAGCAGCTCTCTGCCTTTCTCACTGAGTGGGCATCTGTTCTGATGGTACAAGAGCGTAGGGAGTACACCAGAGCCTCAGTGTGAATCCTGCAGCTGGGCCAGCAGTCACGGCCGTCTTGCAGGGAGCAAAACAGATGTCAGTTTCACTCCCTTGAAGGAGGAACAGGTCTTACTTCTATTAAATCTTTTTTTTTTTTGAAATATTTTATTTATTTATTTGACAGAGAGAGAGAGATCACAAGTGGGCAGAGAGGCAGGCAGAGAGTGGGAGGAAGCAAGCTCCCCGCTGAGCAGAGAGCCCGATGCGGGGCTTGATCCCAGGACCCCGACATCATGACCTGAGCCCAAGGCAGAGGCTTTAACCCATTGAGCCACCCAGAGGCCCCAATTTTATTAAATCTTGATCTTTTTAATATTCCTTCTGATGAAACGGGAGGTATATATAAAGTACTTCTGCTGTACAATGAATTAGGACAGTGGCTTTAAGGAAAAACACTTGTTTGATGGAGTTGGGAGATGAAGTCATCATTGTTTTCACGAAACACCACTTTCACTTGAAGAATGAATGACAACTGATGGCTATTCAGACCTCAGGTTCCGGCAGACGTATTTCTTGTTTTGTTTTGAAAAGAAACAAATTACGCCGTCAATGCAAGGACCACAGCTAATGGTATTTGTTCGCAATGATAAGATCCTTATTTTCGAGCAAAAATGAGAATTTTGGATAATGTGAAGCCATCACTGAGCAGGACAGCTTTCTCATACTTCAGTGTTTCTCTGATGAGGATGATGGGGTGTGAAATGCACCAATAACTTTGTATGTTGGTAAGTCTGTGGTTTCCAGGCGACCGATCTATGATATTACAAGATCAGGCATGTGTAAGAGATCAATTCAAATTGCAGGATAGACCAAATGGATTTGTTTAATGTTAAACTGATTTGCTTTCAGATTTCACATTGCTATCAACGTTATTACCGGTAGAGTTTTGGTGTAGTGTGAGAGGAGAGCTTTTGTACTCATCTCTTCTCCAACCATATACTTGTGTGAGCCTGGATTTTCCTACTGTGCTTAACTTCAACCAGAATTGCACAGCCCAACAGACTGAGCGCAGGAGATGTGAGACTGTAGCTATCGTTGGCATCTACACTTCAAAAATGTGCATCTCACTGCAAAAATGCTTTTGGAACAAGAGTTACATTTTTATAAGCCTAGGGTGTTTATGTGAACATGCTATGGGCTTACTATGATTTATTTCCATTATGTATCTTTATTGATTTAGTGTGACTTTTAACATAAACCGAGAAATAGGTATTTGTAAGCTTTTTTTGTTTTTTAGATAATTTTTTTAGTGTGTTATTTTAGTGGCCATACAGTACATCATTTGTTTTTGATGCAGTGTTCCATGATTTGTTGTTTGCCTGTAACACCCAGTGCTCCATGCAATACGTGCCCTCCTGAATACCCATCGCTGGGCTTGGCTATGCCCGCCCCCCCCAAACCCTTAGTCTGATTCCTGGAGTCCATAGTCTTTCCCGGTTTTAACTCCTCTTATGGTAAATATTGACCACTATAAGCCATATAAACAGAAACTCTTCAGGAAGCAAAATGATTGGTAAAAATATAAAGCCTTCTTGAGAGACCTAAAATTTGAGAATTGCTGGTTGAGAACACTGCTTAGCACACAGTACAAGATATCTTCTCCCTAACTCTTTTATTATCTAGTTATTCATAGAACCATACTGTTTATTCCCAAATTATGCATAATAATAATAATAATAACAACAATGTCTTAGTGAAGATTTGTTTTGTGCCAGACACTGTGCTGTCTCCTTTGCATCTGCCATCTGATTTTTGACCAAATATGATGAGATATGTACAGTTGTTAGCTTGATGGTATAGATGAGGAAAATGAGCCACAATGTGGTTGGGTGATTTGGCTACGGTCACACAGCTGTGTGGTAGCAGAAATGAGATCCAGGCAATCTGATTCCAGAGATCCTGCTGTAATGACTTTTTTCCTCCAGAGGTGTGTTTATAGTATTCTTTCATTTAGAACATCCCCCACCAACTTGAATGTATAATCAGAGATCACCCTTCCCACCCAGCCTGAGGGAGTCTCTCCCCTGTGCTCTCTAGGACCCCCTACCCCACCCCGCAAAGGGCCTTTCTGGAGGCCACAACCAATTCCATCAGCAGCTGCCCTCCTTGGGCTTCTCTCTTCCTCTGACTCATTAGTGTCTCCTCATGACACCCCCACTCTGATGGAGGGCGCCCTTTGTGTTCCAGCCCCTACCCTTTAACCTTTGTGATGTCAGCAAGGGCTGAGTTCTCTCTGGACCAGCTACATAACTTGTGGGGCCCAGTATAAAATTAGAATGTGGAGCTTTTTCTTCAAACATGATTAAAATGTCAAGACTGCTGTAGCAGGGCCTGGAATAAGTGGGGTAGCCCCCCCGTGACTGCGTAGGTCACATGCAGGTTTTATGCAGACAGGGAAATATCACTGCCTCCGTGCATGTGTCTTACCTTATGCCCCTTGGGCATGAAGAAGGCAGAAATCAGCAGCCCATGCTTTTGCCCATTTTCTCTTGGGACTAAGTCCTAGAGCTTCTGGGCTTCATCCCTCTTGCCAGAGATGATCAAATCTAGTCTCTAGGATTAGAAGGCACTGATGTCATGGTATTCCCTCCAGTTTTCTCTCTTTCCTCTCCTTCTAGCCTCCAAATCAAAGCCCCACATATCTGTGGTTATGAATTGTTAAAGAGGGGTTGGAGGGTGAGGTGACACTCATCTCCACAGCTATACCAGGGACCTATTAGCATTTTGTGGGTAAAGAAATTTAGTATAGAGAGAAAATTGATCATTTTGTTTTCTGAATAGCATGACAAGCATGATCTATTCATTGGGACTCATTCACTTACAGGTTACAGAAAAATCAAACTGTCTTAAGAGAAAGTAGGACATTTATTATCTTACTTAAACCATGGGAAGGATGGAGCAGCTGGTTTCAGATGTATGTGGATCCAGGGCTTTGACTCAGTCTGAAGTCTCACCATCAGAGTCTTATCCCTACTTCTATGACTGGCCTTGCCTTTGGACTTATGCCATCCTTAGACCAACCACCATGGCCAAGGGATATGATGGGATTACTGGTCCAGACTGTGTTCAATCACATGTTCAGGCGGGGCAACAAGGTGCTGTGACTAACATCCATCACTGCTGGAACAAGATGGAGGAGTAGGAAAGGAGCCACTGACCCCAAGAAGGGGTAGCTGTCCTCCATTGAACCCTTATAGCACAGTCATAGCTCCCCCAGAATTGTCCTTTGCAGAAATGTGAATCTAAATGTTGGCAAACATTTAGCATGGTGAGGGCAAGGAAGTGGGATGTAGTTTGAGAATATCTGTTATTTAACAAGAAATAGCATCAGGTAAATGCTGATGTTTATATCTTACAAGATCTGGAAAGCCAGCAAAAGGTAAAATCAGTAGGACCCTCCTGTCCTTTGAAAGATATGTAGACTAACCCAGTGGATCACGCTCTTGTTTGTTTTAGGATTTAGGGGATCCTGCCAATGGTTATTAGTGCCAGCTGGTGATAAAACAGTTTCTATTTCCAAACTCGTAATTGCAGAATAAATTTTTTACCAAGATAAAGATAAAACCATGACCTGGGAATTTTATCTGTCAGATCACTATATTGCATGATTCATTTATTATAAAACACATCTCATAAAAAAAAGCAAATATGCAAAGGACACTCACATGAGTTATGAAAATTGGCCCTCCTCCACGAACTGGTGGCCTGGAAATGAGGAACCCAATGAGGAATTAACATGCTTCTATTTATGTATGTCCTTTGTTTTGCACCAAAGGTAATGGCTTTCAGGAAATCTGTATTTGTTCTCCCAACCTCCAAATGGAGGGAGCAGGTGAAATGAAGGCTCCCAGGATATGGGGATAGGGGGAGGGCCACTTGCTTAAGGGTGGGTGGAACCAATGAGAAGTCTCATTTGCTGTGGTTCAACGACTTCTTAAAATTCTTTGCAAGCCTGACCTATTTCTAATTCCTTGAGCCTATAGTCTGAAAGGTCATTTATCTGGGTCCAGCTCATGATGCCGAGGCTTAAGACTTCCATTTCTTAAATGCCAAAGGTGTGTCAGGTTGCCTTTCGAAATGTTGATGTCTCTATTCAGGTGTGCAGTGGTGAGTAGAGAGCAGTTTCTTTTCTCATGGAAACATTCACCTCACCTAAGAACCACCTGTGTTGTTCTTTGGGCCCTTTGGATCTTCGCCATGGATTGAAAAGACAAACCAATTTCCCACGCATGCTTTCTTTTTGTCAAGTCCTGGGACAAACAGGTATGTGTTTGCTGAAAGGCTGACAGCATCAAGTGTACATCCCGGGAGTGAAGGTGGAGGAAAACATCAAAGTGCCAATTTACCCTTGTCACTCTCGTCCATGTCTCCCCTTTTGCTTTAGGATGAAGCTCTTTGTCACCTCCGATGGTCTTTTTCGGTGCTCTGTTGACTTACTAGTCTTACTTCTTGCTTCTCCCCACACTTACGTTTGACCTCTGAGAACGTTGGTTCGCTGGTGGGCCTTCCTCTATCCATCTAGAGGCCATTCTCTACCCTCGAGGCTGGTGAATTCTCTCCAGCTCTTCAGGTGTGAATTGGGGTGTTCCTTCCTCAGTTGGTCCTACGTGACCTCAGTGCCAAAGCAAGGGACTCCTCCTGGTGTTCCCGTAGCCACTGGTGCTGGCTGCATGGACACACTTCCTCTGAATTTAACGACCCGTTTACTTGTCTTTCTTCACCTACGATTGCCTTTTCTTCCTCTTCCTCTTTCTCCTCCATGTCCTTCACCTGCTTCACTTGAATGCATTCTCCTTGTACAAAGTCAGACATCAGAGATGTTGGACCATGGGGTTGGATCCCTTTCATCTGTCTTTCTAGGTCCATGTCCTTACCAACCTGGTCTGTGCTCGGGGAGGCTGACTGTGGGGTCTGTGATGATGGGCTCTTTGTCTCCTTTCCTGTTGGGCTTGGGCATTAAGGGCACCAAAGAAGACCAGAGGGTGGGCAAGAAAGAGTTTGGGGGTATTTCCCCCCACCTCCCTCCCTGCTGCATGGCCACGAGCTGGTTGTCACTCCAACAAAGGCCACAGGTCCTTTTGGTGTCCCACTTCATGTGGCTGCCTTTCTCGGTTCTAGTGGCACTTTCTCTTCTTGTCCCTTAAGGCCTGGGGGTGTGAATGGTTGCCGCTGTCACTATGCTAGATGTGAGTCTATACCTTATTGCTTTCCCTAGACACTGTCTTACTCTGTATAGACAGTCCCTTACACTGTGTGATTGGAATACATACCAATTGGATACATACCAATTGGAATACCCTTCTTCTTCCAAGACCCTGACTGATTCGGAGCATTGCTCCTGATCCTGGTCTCCACCTTCCCTAGAGGTCACTCCAGTGACTATGACTGTGTAACTATGACTTCTACACCTCGCAGCTCTAGGATCTAGCACAGTGCAACACACACATAGTAAATGCTGGCTCAGTAAATGCTGGCTCAATGCTACCATTGAATTTTGAGCTCCCAGGAGAAGACGGGTCAAAAGTTGCTAATTCCAGGCAAACATTCATTCCCGCTGCACCTCATAACATCACAGTTATTAGAGTGGAAAATTCCTCCACTGTTGTGGCAGCAGATAGCCACGATGTGTTCCAGTGAAAGACTCAGGAATGGGCATAAAAATAATCCACTGTACACCGTGAAAAAGTGAAAGCACATTCTTTTCCTTTGAAACGAGATCGGCTTCTGGAAGCTTCCACTCCAACACCCATCCATCTAAAAATGTCTCTCCAAGGACAGGAGTAAGATGCAATTTGTTTCATAATAAGCCTCAGGAGTTTACTTTAAAGACATGATTACCCAGAAGGCAATGAGAGCTGTCTACAATTTCTTCTGTTTCAAGAACATTTCTTATACTAAAAAAAGGCCCGATAAGCTCCGAAATTTCACTGGAAATTCTGACTTGCGAATTATACAGAAAATAGAAAGTTTGCATATCTGTGATTTATCCTGACTTGGACTTCACTCCCCCAATTTGAGTGCTCAAGTACAGAGCGTAAGACCCCAGCGGAAGCCCCCTTATCTGTCAGACCAGAAGGAATACCGTACGCTGACAGTCTGTTCTACTGTGGTTTCATGACGGGGCCTATTTCAAACCAAGCTGGGACTTTGCATAACAAGCTAGTATTATGGCAGCCGTTAGTGGCGTCCTTACCATGTACTGCGCATGTCTTACCTCACCCCGCCTGCTATCAACACCACAAAGGGTCGTGCTCAGCATCTCCTTTAACAGATGCGGATGCCTAGTGAGAAGAGGGACTTCTCCAGCCCAGGTTCTTTGCTGCTGTGCCTGCTGCCCTCTGAGCTCTCTCCATTCATCTGTGGAGGGGTAACCCAAACTCCAAGCTCTCTCTCCACCTTGGTCCCCACTTCTGTTGACACTTATGTCATTGCACTGAGTTGATTCACCTTCGAAGATCGTAGAGTTGGGCACGAACCATATTTGGCCCACAATACCAACTTTCCTTCCAAGGTCCTTAAAAATTTTACTGAACCGCACTTCAGGGTTACTCATGAACATCTCTGGTTGTATGTAACCCCCGCTAGATTAGGTCCTCGTGTGAGTGAGTCTCCACTGAAAGGACCATCATACTGCCCAGCAATCTACTTGCCTGGACCCCTGTCTTCTGCTCTTTAGGTTGGTGGCATAAATGCTCCCTCGCCCAACCCCGTGTCTTCACTCTCTCTCTTAGCAAGCTTTCCCACACCGGATTCTTCTTTCCCTTGGCGATGTTCTTGTCATACCCATTTGCATCAGCTGGTTCCATGAGGTCGCAGGTGTCCTGACTTAGAAGCCCAAGGGTTTACTCACCACCAGGCGCTGGTTTGGTGCAGGACGCCTGATTCCAGAGCACATGCGCTATTGACGTTTTGACCGTGCTAATTCTCAGTGGCGGACGCTGTCCTGTGCCTTGTAGATTGTTCGGCAGCGTCCTTGTCCTCTCCCCACTCTGTGCTGGTGACACTTCCCACGCAGTTGTGATGAACAGAAATGCCTCCAGATGTGGTCCCTGGGGCCAAAATGGTCCCTATCTGAGAACCACTGGTGTAGCGAAGGACAAGTGGGACCTGTCTCAACACAGGACAACGGTGGTGACAGCAGCTCCCTACGTGACAAGACTCCTTGGAGCATGCTCAGTCCACGATTCTTCTCCAGGAGCGAGGCATTTCGGAGCCCCTGAGGTAGGAATCCCAGTGGGTTTTTTTCCTTTCACATTTTATGCCTGCAGGAACTCAGGGTCCTGGCACATTCATTTCTGCGTTGGCTGGTGTTTCAGGCTGCAGTAAACTCTGGGAAGGGCTCTTGTCTCTGGCTCTCAGGCAGTTATATCTCCGTGTATTGCTTCATTCAATCTTTACTGATTTATTCCACCAGACAATTATTATTAGCATCGTCTTCTATAAAGGAACTTAGAGAGGTAAGTCACTTGTTAAGTTTGTATAGATAGGCGCTCGCAGAGCCAGGTCTTGAGGCTAGGACTTTTGGATGCCAGACACCAATGGTTGATCATGACTGTTTTCCTGGTGATGAGAGAGGGTTCTGTGACTCCTCCAGTGGAGGAATAAACACAGTGAGTAAATTGAGTGGTGAAACTCAGGTCTTAGACATTCAGGAGGCTGGCTCTTTTCCAACCAATAAACCAAGGACAGTTACCCAGACTCTTGTCACTTCCTGAAAACTCCCTGTTGTCACTACCCCGGATTCTGATGCCAAGCTTGGATTGTCTTATTGCTGTTAGATAAATGTTGCCATCTAGTTTAGGAGCTATGACACCATATTCATGTTTCATAAGCCCTGTGAAGGCAGGACAATGTCTGTATTGCCTACTGCTTTATTCTCAGCACTTAGGACTCTCAGTGAGTACTCACTGAATCAGTGAATCGGTGAATTAGTGGATAACTCCATCTTAAAGAAGAGTAGATTAATTTTGACTTGTACTGCTTTTCTCAGATGTTTAGTGCATAAGCAGGAATAGGCAGTCGGCTTCAAGATGAGCAAGCTTGACAGTGTTTTTAGGTAATGGATGTAGAATCTTAAAAATGTCCAAGAGCATGAGTCTGTGTTTCCAGCATATTTCTCTTGGAGGAGAGAAGAGAATAATATGGTATTTCTTATTTTATTTTAGAGACAGGGGAGGGGCAGAGGAAAGAGAGAGAGAGAGAATCTTAGGCTCCACGCCCAGTGTGGAGTCCTACGTGGGGCTCGATCTTACAACCTTGAGATGATGACCTGAGCCAAAATCAAGAGTCAGAGGCTTAGATGACTGAGCCACCCAGGTGCCTCTGGTATTTCTTTAAACAGAAAATATACTCAATATGGCTTGGGAGTACATTGCTTCATCATTAAATAACACTGACACATTCCTACACAGTGGGAAAGATTTGTCCATCAAATTCTTTTTGGGTCCTTCTGCTTGTGTTGGGGAGAAAGTCTTACTTGGTGCTCGTGTGGGCTTTAACATCACCTTCTCACTTGTGAATCTTCCCCATCTAACAAAGCGAGAACAAACTTCAGTCTCAGACATTTCAGCAGCTAAGTGTAGGTAGAATTTAATAGCATATTCTTTATGTTTATATTGTGATATATTCAAGGTGGTTATCTATTTAAGGCAAGTGATTCTTGGTGTTTTGCATTTATGATTTTCATATAACATTTCCATTTAAATAAATTTAGCTAAGTAGAAATAAAAGGAAGGCTGATTGAAAGAAAAGTCTTTCAGATCTTTATAACCGTTGTTACACAGATACGGCAAAAACTGTATGAGATACACAAATGGATGGAGTTTGAGAAACATTGTCGTAACTGTTAAGAGAGTTAGAACTGGTTTGTAATCCTGAATTTATGCCTTGTGAGGAAGGCAGGCTTCAGCAAGTGTTTAGCTTTTCCAAGCCTTGGTTCTCCTAAATAGACATGGGGATAGAACCCATGTCATAGTTTTGTCTTGAGTCATAGTCTTGTGGTGAAATGGGAATGAGACAGTGTGTGGAATGAATGGCTTATTCCCTGGAGCATAGGAAGCTCTAGAAACATGGCGGTCATTTGTCGTTATCATTGGGTCTTGTTTCTCCATGAGTTGATACTGTTACTAAATGAGCCTAGGCAAACCCGGTATTACAGGGACTGAGAAATAAGCCTTTTCTCATTCTAAAATGGCCCGACTTCTTTATATCAACCCTGGAGTGACCTGAACGGACAAGAATTCCAGCCAGTTAATTATTGTCAGATGGGTCAGCTGCCGACCTGCTCTTCCAAAGCTATTGTTTTTGGCAGATGTTCCTCAACATTTTCCTGGTTTATAAATAACGATTTCATACAAAAAGTCACTTCCTTTCATTTCTTTGGTGTGCATTTCACAAATGGTTTGTTTTGGCGGGTTCTCCAGGAAGTTACCTTATTAGAGCTACAGGTGGTTTATTAAGATTTCGTTTTGGTCAAGGAGGGCACCTCGTGATGACTGCCTTAAACATTTTCAGGCCGTGAAAGATTTGGGAAATGTAAGCTTCTCCTGGGTCTTGACTCTCTATTCTGTGTCTGGGGCAGATTCAAAACAGATTTCTGGGTAACATCTGGGCATTCTGGCAATGGAACCGGATTGTCCTAGCTTCTTCCTGTTGCTGTCTTCCCCTCATCATCTTCCTCTCAGCTCCTCTGATATTCCGAGAATGAAGTCTGATCACAAATGTTCGGAATCAGCTGGGAATCAGCTGGGCTGAGAGTACTATCAAACTATTAAAGTTTGATATTAAACTTTTAAAGTACTATTTTAAAGTACTATCAACAAGGAAAGTGTCAGAGTTGGGAAGCTTGGAGAAAGAAGGAGGTGGTGACTTGGGGAGGATCCCTGGATCCCCGAATCCCCCTTTATGGGGACACCTGTAGGAGGGCAGAGTCAGAGTATTTCTTAGTAATTGGCTATATCTCCTTGGGGGCGAAGAATTCCTTCCCAGCCGTGTCTCCAGTTGGCTCCATCGGCATAGAGCTTTGACCGCTGTTGCAGGAGACCAGAATGGCTTTGGTTTAAACAAGAGAGCAGTTCATTTTCTCTCTCAGCCTGGGGCTGGTGTGGCAGTCCCGTGGTATCTGTCTCCCACTTTCTTCCTTATTACTCCTACATTGCTAGGGCAACTTCCCTCTCTGGCTGGCTCAAAATAGTTTACCACTGTGTCCATCCGTCCACTAAGTGGGGACAAGTAAATGGAGAGCAGTGGGCAAAGCCATTTGTTTCAAGGTCATGACCCAGAATCTGTAGACATCACTTCTACTCACAGCCCTTAACTAGTATTTGCCAAGGACCTTGGTCCCAGGCACCGTGAATAAGGAATATTGGATTTCTCTCTCCAGCATAGCAGGCCAGCTAGCATTTCTCAGGGTTGTGATCCTAATTCCTTGCCAATGAGTATTTACCACATTTTGAGAAAAATGACCACATGTATTCAGTGTTACATGTAAAGAGCTGAGCGCGGAAGTGACAATAAGAGATGGGCCAGTAAGATCCTTCCCTCACGGAGCATACAGTCTCCTGAACATCAGCCACGAGGAAGAGCACGAGAAAATTTAAAAGGTGATTACAAATTGTGGAAAGTGTTTTGAAAGAAAAAATCTAAATGCTTCTATAGAAAATAACCAGAAAGCGAAACAAGTGCTGGCGAGGACGTGGAGAAAGGGGAACTCTCAGGCAATGTTGGTGGGAGTGCAAGCTGGTGCAGCCGCTGTGGAAAACAGTATGGAGGGTCCTCAAAAAGCTGAAAATAGAACTGCCCTATGATCCCCTAATCGCACTGCTGGGTATTTACCTAAAAAATATGAGAATGCTAATTCAAAGGGATCCATGCAACTGTATGTTTACTGCAGCATCATTTACAACAGCCAAATTACGGAAGCAGTCCAAGTGTCTGTTGATAGATGAATGGATAAGGAAGACAAAGTAAAGATAAAAGAAGAAATTTGCATATTACTCAGCAATGAAAAAGAATGAGATCCTGCCATTTGGAACAACACGGACAGAGCTAGAGAGTGTAACGCAAAGAGAAATGAGTCAGAGAAAGACAAATACTATGTGATTTCAGTCACATGTGGAATTCAAGAAACAAATGCACAAAGGGAAAAAGGAGCAGAGACAGACCAAGAAACAGACTCTTAACTCTAAAGAACACACTGATGGTCACCAGTGGGGAGGTGGATGGGGGGATGGGGAAACGGGACGGGAACGAAGGAGGGCGCTTGTCAGGAGCACTGGGTGATGGATGGAAGTGTTGAATTGCTAAGTTGTACACCTGAAACTGATACAGCATTTATGGTAACAATACTGGAATTAAAATAATAATTTAAAAAAACCCAAAAAGCATGTCCTTTTGATGGATGGCAGCTGAGGCCATCTGAGAAAGTGTCATTCTAAAGCTGATCCCTGGAAAGGAGTGGCTCAAGTGAAATGCAGGGGCAGGAACCATAAGAAGCAAGAATAGATGAATGACACAGTGGTGGAATATTACACGGCCATGAAGAAAGACCCACCACTACAGGTGACACGGGCTGCGTCTTAGAAGCCAGCAGCTGGGTGATAAAGACAGATCAGCCAAGAAGGCACATACCAGGGTACTGCTGTCATAAAGCCCCAACTCATGCAAGAGGGAGCAGCATATCCTTTAGAGATGGATACATGCAAGATACAACTCGATACCAACAAGATAGGACAATGACAAACACAGAATTCAGAATAACTTGTATCTGAGAGGGGAGGAGGGAGAGAGGAAATAATGTGTATATTCAAGGCAATGTTCTAGTTTTAAACGTAGGTGGCAGATTCATGGATGCTGGTTTTGTTATGCTTCCTAAATTATACATGTGTTAAATGCATTTTTAATATATCCAACATTGACTAATACAATGCATGTCAAAAACAAAGAGGTGTGGGGGAGGGGAGCGCTGGGGCAGGGGGCGCTTCGTTCTGTTTCCTCAGACTCTGGGCAGGCAGGTGTAAAATGAGTGGGTTGGCCCTTCTGTGGTGAGCTGCCAAATACCTTCCCCGCTGACAGGGGGTGCCACTACCCCGCCCCAGCACAGGGCTACCCGCAGATTGCGTCCAGAACTGCCTATTTTTCTTGAGAAGCCTGACACTTGAATTTTTACAAGGGGTATCCATCCCAATTTTTCAATGTTGGCAAGATCCCACGTTTTTAAAAACCCTGTGGACGAACAGTACCTATTGGGGGGGGGTGTTGAACCTCCAAAATAGGGATTGATTTTGACCCTCTCTCCCCCTTCCCCACCCCCACTCTGAAGGCAGGCAGGCAGAAAACCCATCCTGCATCCCCAGAGCGTGCTATTTCCAACCTGTCGCCAGGCTCGGTTCCTCTGCCTGTGTCACCTGCGAGCTTTCACCTCTAAGTTTGGAACTTGTAAAGGTGGTGTCAGTGCCGAGGGGATGGGCGCAGAGCAGCGCATCTAAGCTTCTGCCTCCCCAGCAGCTTTCACTGGGCCCCGAAACCTTCCAGACCCATCTATGAAAAGTATAGGCAGCAACCCCACTTCTCCCACGGGGGCCAGGGCGAGGAAAGGGCTACACTGAACTCTGACCACGCAGGGGGGATCTGCTTTACGTTGCACACTGTTGGGACCAGTGCTTTCTTCCATGGATGAATATATTTGTCTTTTCTTAAAGAATTACACCTGTGAGGCATTAATTCTCCTAACACCCACTTGTGGCAAACTTGGCTATTTGTTTTCTCATTATCACAGGGGTTCTCAACTGGGGAAGATTTTTTTTGCCCCCTTTCCCCCCCACTTTTGATAATGTCTGGAGATATTTTTGGTTGTCACAGCTGGAGTCAAGGGCAGCTTCTTTTTTAATATTTATTTATTTGAGAGAGAGAGAGAGAGAGCATGAGAGGGGGAAGGGAGCCCGATATGGGGGCTCAGCCCCAGGACCCTGGGATCATGATGTGAGCCAAAGGCAGACGCTTGACCCAATAAACCACTCCAGCGCCCCCTCTCTTTTTAAGAAGATTTTATATATTTATTTTTGGGAGAGCAGAGGGATGGGGGCAGGAGCAAAAGGGGAGGAGGAGAGGGAGGGAGAGAATATGGAGCAGACTCTGCAGAGCATAACCCAGGGCTGGATCCCGGGACCTTGAGATCATGACCTGAACTGAAACCCAGAGAGAGGCACTTAATCGACTGAGCGACCCTAGGTGTGCCGTGGGGCTTCCTTCATCTAGTGGGTGGAGGCTAGGGATGCTGCTAAATATCCTCCTACAAGGAACAGGGCAACCACCCCCTCCCACGCCCAACACCCTAGCAAAGATTTATCCAGCCCCAAATGTCAATAGGCAGTAGTGCTGAGGCTAAGCCACTCTGCTTCCCAGCCCCCACCAAAAAACAAAGATAGATAAACCCTCTGGCTGGGCCGTTCCTTGTGAATTATGAAAGGTGTGTGTTTTTTGGGGGGAGGGGTTATGGCGAAGGGTGTAACCAACATGAATTTACAAGACATGCCCTTTAGCTAGAGCTGGGATTTGTGGCCACTATTTTGGTTTTTATTAAAGCGTAATGCTCACAAGCAGAAGAGAGGATTTGTTATTCTAAAGACAGCTGCACAGCAAAGCATGCTATTGTATAATCTGGCATTTTCCCCACCAGGGAGCTATGGTGCATTACTCATGAGTGACAGAACCAACGAGCTTCATCTCCCAAGGGGCTAGTGCATCCATTTAAAGGGAGCCAGCTCAGCTCCGCCCCCCCCCCCCCCCCCCCCAGAGAGCAGGGTGAAGGTAAGCCACTTTGTAGTCACGGTGAGCATGATCTACCCCACCGTTCCGTGACCATCCACACCCCAAAGCAAAAGATTCAAGTCTCCTTATGCTTTAGTAGCAAGACCACAGGATGGGTGGCCGGGGCTGGGATTCTTATTCTAGGCTTCACCTTGATAAATTTCATTAGGGATGTCCCAGCTTTCTCTGTGCGTGCCTCTGTTTCCTGGAAGACCCATGCATAGTGAAGCTGGGATCTTGGGCTTGGGGGTGGTCAGGTGTGGGTCAAATGCAGGTACAGTAACGGTGATGTGTCTCCCTGGGCCCTGACTTCTCTCAGAGCCTTGGTTTTCTCATCTACAAAGTGGATGTAGTCATGTTTGTCTCATAGGGTCACTGTGAGGATAAAAGAGAAGGGTTGTAAAACACTCAGCACTTGTCAAGCAGGTAGCAAGGATCCAATAAGTATTCGCTACTCATGTATCATTCCAGGGGTCAAATATCAAATGAAGTCAACCTGTCTCCCATGGACCTCACCGAACAGTGGTGAATTGAAATGAGATCGCAGATGGAAAAGCCCAAGGGAAACATTTTAAATGCTGTATCGATGTAAATTGCTATCAATATAATGTAACGAAATCAATGCAAACACCAATGCAAGTAGTTACATTGCTTATTGTACTGATTCCAAGAAAATAGAACAATTATTACCCACTACAATTGTAAGTGGTTAGATGTGGAAGCAAATTAGGGTTGCTTTTAATTTAAACCTTCCCTTTTACAAACAAGGAAGAAACAATTGTTAGTGGCAACATTTCCATTAACTCTAGCTTGATGCTCATCTCTGGTCCCCAGAGGTTGACACTGGAGTTCAGCAACCCAGTAAGAGCGTATCTATATCTGATAGAACATCCTTAACATACATCTTCAGTTTCTTTGTCTCTAAATGGGCACTATTATAAAACCTAACCTCCAGGCGGTGGTGAAGCATGAGATCATGCAGCTAAAGTACCTGGCACATGAAAAGTCCTCCAGAAACAGCACTCATCTTTGTCCCTATTAAAGAGAATAATCGAGAGAGGGCACATACAGGCACCTCTCCCAGGATCTGACCTAAGTGGGGGGGTCAGTATTTGTTCACTGATAAGTTGCTACCAAGAGTGCCTTAGTGATCTGAGAAGCAACTCACTGGTGTAGTGTCTGATTGTTGCCCAACATAGGGAAGGTCCTGGACAGGCTAGTGGCTTTATTCTGTGGCTTCAGAAACAAGGAAGGGGTCCAGCTGATCTAAGATTCTGATGAGGCTTGAACTGGACAAGCGAAAGGTCTCCATGTTCATTTTGGTGTGGACTTGGAGGATTTGTGAGCATTTGGGGCGAGCAGTGGAGCTCAGTCCACATGTTCAGATGGCCCTAGAATAGTGGTTCTTAAACTTCGGCCTGCAGCATGATCACCCGGAGGGCTTGTGAAAGTGCGGGCCACTGCCCTCACCTGTTCAGTGGATCTCGGGGAGAGCCCTGTATTTTGCGTTTCTCACAAGATCCTGAGTGATGCTGCAGCCGCTGGTCCAGGGACCATGCCTGAGAATCCCCGTCCTAGAGCCGCATGTCCCAACCTCACTGTTGATGATGTATGGGGCTACATGAATCAATGTTCCATTGTCGGATATCCAGCAGCGTCCCCAGCCTGTGCTCAGGGTCCCCCAGTAGCAGTGGTGACAACCAAAAATGTCTCCAGATGTTGCCTGAGGTCCTCTGGGGAGTGAAATCACCACCCCTGACTGAGGACCGCTGCTCTAGAGTCTCGTGTACTGGTAGTAGGATCGCAATCACGTGGCTGTGCTTGTTTAAGCCTCAGCTTCTTCATCTGTATGATGGGTGCAAGAATGCTAACTTCATAAGGTCCAACTAAGGATTGAAAGATAGTACAGTAGAGCATTTAGCACAGTGCCCGGGACCTAGTGAACAGTTAACGCATGTTAATTAGCCCTCCAATCTTCTACCAAGGGAAATGATTTTTGCCCATCAAAAAATTCTCACGTTTTAGGAGCGCCTGGGTGGCTCAGTGGGTTAAAGCCTCTGCCTTCGGCTCAGGTCATGATCTCAGGGTCCTGGGATCAAGCCCCGCATCGGGCTCTTTGCTCAGCAGGGAGCCTGCTTCCCCCGCATCTCTGCCTCTCTGCCTACTTGAGCTCTCTCTCTGTCAAATAAATAAATAAAATCTTAAGAAAAAAAAAAAGAAATGTTAAAAAAAAATTCTCACGTTTTACAAAGCATCAGCTTGGCTGATGAAGGCAAGAGTTCGAAGACTCTCATCTAGGGCCAAGTGACCTCCAGAAAACTGTCTAAAAAATATACACTCAGGCAAAGGACTCCAAAGCAGCAAGGTCCTATTTAGAGTTCTGAACTAATGTCCAGCTTTTACTTAGATGAATAGCCCCCAGTCCTTCGCTGAGAAGTGACCAGCCACAAAAGCCCCTGCAGCTTTATAAGCCTGCTGCCTGTTTGTTTAGCTAAGGTTGGTACAGGAAGGATCGCTTTCCATCTCACACCATTCAAACAATGATCTCATCACTCATATTTTCTTCGCCAACTGTGCTCTAGAAGTGAACTTTGGAATCTGGAATCCTGCTGCATTATTTCCCAAACAGCTGCTGTTAGAGAATGATCTATGCCGGCACACTCAGGGGATCATGGATTTTTCTTTGGCTGTCAGCTCTTGAAATTACCCAGCAATCCCAAAATGAATTTCCACTAATCTGACAGTTTTGCCTCTCTTGAGTATGATGGACTGTATATTCAGTGGTCAGCAGGGACTACTTAATTGCAGTTAAGCCTGTGCTGTTCATTGTGGCATTTAAAAGGGAGCAGTATGCAATGTAGTTAAACTTTCTGACTCTCCAGGCCCAGATGGGTGGGTGGAACTCAGTGCTTTTTTGGAAACTTTCTACCTGCAAACATTTAGACTGAATTAAGTTTTATCGGCTGGCAGCTTTAATTCATTTTCACTCAAGATTTATACATATTAGAATTGAAATTAAAAAATTCTCCTAGAAGGTCGAAGGGATTGGAATAGCTGACGAAAACAATGTTGTGTTAAAGATGTAAAAAAAGGAAAAACACACGGATACAATGAATACCGCTTTTTGGATACTTTCCGTATGCCTGGCCGTCTTCAGGTGTTATTTTATTCATAAAGCATTCCAAAGAGGCAGGGACTATGTTTGCCCCCATTTTATAGATGTAGAAACTGAGGCCCAGAGAGGTTAAGAGACTTCCCGTGATCTGTGGGTATTTGGGCACAGACAAGATTGGAGCCCAGGTCTGTCTGGTAACAATCTGTATTCTCTGACACTATGTTAAGCTCCCCGAAGGATGTTGAGTTTAAACTGCTCTTTTACAAGTGGGTAAGCTGAGGTCCAGACACTCGGAAGTGACTAGCTCAGAATTAAGTTACTGCGACTCAGAAAATTCGCCAGAGTCTACTCACAAGTCTTGTCATTGATAACCGTGCAGTGCTGGGGCGCCTGGCTGACTCAGTCAGTAGAGCGTGTGACTCTTGATCTTGGGCTTGTGAGTTTGAGCCCCACCTTGGGCGTAGAGATGACTTAAAAATATAATAACGTAGTGCTTTGCAGCTTACAAAGTGCTGTAGTGTCTCTTAGCACATATTTAATTTGGGTTTTCAAATGTATGAGCTGCTAACTCAAAAAGAATTTTGGTCAGTGATTTTTTTTTTTTTTCCAGAGTGGACTCTGATGCTATGTACCTACTTTACAGGCACAAAGATGCTACTATAAGGTGCCTGTGAGCACATGAAAAGTAAAGACTTACCTGGATCAATATTCAGCAAATGCTGTTAAGCTTCTAATATGTGCTGGGCATTATTCCAGGGGCTGGGAATATAGCACTGAATAAAAACAGTCAAAAACTCCCCACTCCAAGAGAGCTGCTATTCTAGAAGGCAGAGGCAGATGATCAGCTAGATAAATAAGCAGAATATATACAACGCCAGATGTTAAGTGGGGAGCAGTGAAACATAGCTGGGAGTAGGAAAAGGGGCCACTGGGGGGAGGGAGTAAGTTTGTATGCGGAGAAGGGGATATTTGAACAAAGAAAAGATATGAGGAACAAGCTTTTTGAATAATTGGGGAAGAGCATTGCGGGCAGAGGGAACAGTGAATGTGAAGTCTCTGAGCAGTAGAGGGGCACTGTGTTGTGTTTAAAGAAACAGCAAGGGAATCAAATGGATGGGAAGTTTGAATACTTTTTTGTTACTGTTCTCCCAGTATTTTTTTCTAATTGAGATACAATTGATATTCCATTATTTTATATTCTCACCAGTCATGTAGTGTGGGTCCTGACTGTTTTATACCATCATCAACACTCAGTTTGGCCAGCTTTAGGATTTTACATATTTAAATAGTTATGTAGTACCACTTCACTGGAATTTTAATTTGTATTTCCCTAAAGGGCAGCAACAGGCACAACTTTTACCTGCTTATTTGCATTCATCCATAGGTCTTCCTTGGTGAAGTATCTCTTCAAATCTTTTGCCTGCTTTTTGGATGTGTCTGTTTCTTGACTATTGCATTTTGAATATTCTTCATGCAATCTGGATACAAGTCTTCCTTTTTATTTTTAATTTGTTATTTTAAAATTATTTTTAACTTGACTTCAGTTAACATAATGTAGTATTGGTTTCAGAGGTTGAGGTCAGTGATTCATTGGTCTTATGTAATACCCAGTGCTCATTTCATCACGTGCCCTCCATGGAGACATGATTTACAGATAATTTCTCCCTGCCAAAGGCTTGTCTTTTTATTCTCCCTGCAGCATCTTGCTTAATTTTGATCAAGGCCAATTTATCATCTCCCCCTCTCCCCCCCACCGCTGCATGGATTTGATATTGTATCTAAGAAATCCTTGCCTTTGATTATTTTAAAAATTGGTTTTCTCATCAAGTAAAAGAAAATATTCTCTCAAGTTCCTTTAAGTATATCCATATGACTTAGGCAGCTAGGTTATTGATCAGTAAGTGGCCATTTGTAATGATGTGTTGATTAAGGAATAAAAATAATACTTTGATGTTCCTTAACCTACTTCCAAGACCTCATTGCTTTTCTACAGGCATATCCAGAAGTGGTGGCCAGTGTGGATGAGGGGCAGCTGTGGTGTGGTGGAGAGGGTGTCAGTGGTCCTAATGACAGGACCCCCAGTTTTCTTCTCTGCTCTGCCACTGATCAGATGCTCAACTCTGGGCCAGTTGCATTTCCTTTTTCAGTTTTGGGTGTCCAATTGCAAAAACATGAAGTTGTACTGAACTTTCTGTGTCCTCTTTTGTTCCTAATATTATAGAAATGGGACAGTGACAGTAAATCAAAGCCTTCAACAAGGCCTGGACTGGAGTAAGGCACGAGAGGTGTCTTAGGCACACAACCGAAGACAGTACTCAGTCTCGGGGTGTGTGAGCGCTAATGCCATGTTTGCACGCCCTGAGAGGGAGGCACTGGCCTGAGCCTGAAGACGAGGCCTTCTGAAATTTCATGCCCCCCATTCCTCCTCTTGTCACATGCTCATCTTGGTCCTGACCTTCAGTGAGGGAAGAGGGGGAGGACCAAGGGGGACCGTGCAGCGCTTCTCACACTGGAGATTGCATCCAACTAACCTGGAGCATTTGTTCATTCTGATCCAGAAGGTCTAGGATGGAGTGTGAGATTCTGCCTTCCTAACAGATTCCCATGTGATGCTAATGCTACTGGGCCATGGGTCACACTTTGTGTAGCGGGACACTAGAATGTGGCAACTTTGTCCAAAAGAGCCATGTGACTCCATCCACGTCCGTGTGGGAATTCAGTCCCAAAGTGCACGGGTGTCTTGATTTATCAAAAGAGGAACCAGAAATTTGTGATTAATTTGCAGTCTCTTTATTCTTTTATTTTAAAGATTTTATTTCATATTATTTATTTATTTATTTGAGAGAGCATGAGAGAAAGCAGGGGGAGGGGAAGCAGGAGAGGAAGAGAGAAAATCTGAGGCAGACTCCCCGCTGAGCACAGAGCCCCACATGGGGCTGGATCTCATGACCTTGAGATCATGACCTGAGCCAAAACCAAGAGGCAGACACTTAACTAACTGAGCCACCTAGGTGCCCCAAAGTCTCTTTAGTCTTAAACATTGGACAGCTTACTTTCACTTTTACAAACTATCATGGGGTCAAAGAGGCCATCTGAGGGTCAGCTTTGTCCCGTGTGAAAACCAGTTTGTCATGCTAGTGATCAATCAAGTTTCAGGAATTTTCCCCAAATTTTGGACAGAGAAAATGGGCAAAATAATAGCCAGGTTGCAGCGAATTTAACCACAAACTCAACACCCCGTCCCCTCCCACCAAAAATGTTACCCAAAGAGAGGATGTCAAAGGAAAAGTTCAGTGAACTCGGTTTCACTTCTCAGGGCATTCTTCCCTGGGCTAGGATGCAGAAACTCCCCTGTGCTTTTCTTTCATTCTTTTTGCTCCCCGCATTTCTACTGGCAATTTATTTTGGTATATCGCCCCTCTCTCTGCCCATGTCTCAGTCCCCTTACATGTCCAACGCTCTCTGGAATGAATAGCTATCTTGCTTATCAGCTCACCATCCATTTTTGCCCTTCTGGTATCACGCCCTGTTCTTTGGGGGAATCCATTCCCCCCCGCCCATTTTCAGTTTCTGGGATTCAAAAGAGACTCATCTGTCTTCTTGCATCGATGGCTCCAAAGTGGACCATGACCCAGGCAGGATGAATTACCTTTCTGGCCTCATATGAGTTATTGAGAAAGGAGAAGCTCTACCCACTGGGATCGACAAACTGTCAATAGTAAGAGCTAAGGAGTATTTACTGCCTGCCAGGCACTCCTTGAAGAACATGCTTTTGTAAGAGTTTTCTCTTTCAGTCTTCACTGCAACCCTGTCATGTGGGTACTCATATCTGTCCCCGTTTCACAGATGGAAACACTGAAGAACAGGGAGATAGAGGAATATTCCTGAGGTCACACAGTTTGCAAATAATAGAACTTGGATTTGAATTTGTCAATTACAGAGCTGAACTGTCAGGGAGCATAAAAGCCAGGAGCTGCCCGCAGTCATTTTTGTAAACTCACAGAGTGAACTTCAATAAGAAAGAAGCCATCAGAGGAGAAAACAGAACCAAGAGATGGACAGAGAATCATTGTCCTAACAATATGATTTAAAGCCCTGGATCTGACCTTACCTAAAGCCCAGATAACTATATGCCAACCATAGGGGCCAGATTTACCCTCTTTGTGGTTTAAGTGAGTTCGATCTGAGTATTTCTGTTTTGCTTTTTGTGTTAGAAATATTTCTGGTTAATACACAGTTGTGACCATTGGCAAGGCACTTCTTTTCTCTGGGACTCAATTTTCTTATTTATGAGGGGTTTCTTGGCATTTTTTGGCTTGATGCTTAATGGTATCTCTAGCATATTTCCAGCTTTCATCAAGCTCATTTCAGCTTTTGTTTCCATATCCTTAAAGGAAGGAAGGCAAAATGTAATGGACTCTTTCTATCCTGTGTTCAAAACCTAGCCGAATATACTTGTTCACTTTTGTCTTTCACTACAATGGAAACTCCATGAGGGGAGGCAGTTTTGTTTGGTTTTCTTACTGCTATGTCCTCAGTAACTTGAACTGTGTCTGCCTCAGAGTATGACCTCAAAATACACACACACACACACACACACACACACACACGTTTAAATATATAAATAACTAGATACATATATATAGTTAAGTGAATAAATAAATTCTTATTCATTTTTATGGGTAACAAGCTGGTTTGGGCACAATTACCAGTCACTAGTCCTTACTCTAGTAGGAAAGTGGTTTAGGGATAGCCTCTGTCTCTGGCTGCCTGATGATTTTCCCCCTGGTTTTTGGCTTTGTGGACAGAAGCAATAGATGAAGTAAGTTGGATATTCTATGAATAAAACACAAGCTTTTAATGCTTCTTAAAGCCTATAACATATTATTACTTCTAAGCTCAGACTAAGCAGTTAAGTTCTTAGGGTGGATGGATTTCCAGTTTGAAACAATATAAGAGAGAGCTATGCCTTAACTTTCCTATTTTACTTCTATTTCAGTATCTTAGTAGAGCCTTAGATCAATCTTAAATTGATCCCCTGGTTTTAGGAAATGGGGTGCTGCTAATAGTGTCCTATACTATTATAGGATGTATTATATAGAATGACATCTAGCCCGAGCTTGTCTCTTGTTAATAAACGTGAGTTTCATTTGGGCAGCCATGTGCTCAGACCCAGGGAATAGCAATGATTACAAGAGCTAGTAAATAGTTCTTACTATATCCCAGGCACTGTCCTAAGCCAGTAACATGGATTTATCCATTTAATATATGAAGGCAATGGATTAGTATCAGCCAGTTGTGTTATCACTGCCTCCCTGCCCCCCATGCAGCGAAGAGCCACCATAGCATCCCCGTCTACCAGTGACAGGCGGTAGAGGATAGAGTGGCTTGGATATGGAGGTCAGCTCTGGTGCCCATTCTGTGACCTTGGAAAATTTACTTAAAGTCTCAGTGGCAAAGTTTGTTTTGTTTTAATCTCTGAAGTGGGGATAATAATGATACCTGCCTCATGAGGTTGTTAGGACTCATTGTGAGAATATATGTGTCACGCAGGAGAAGACCTACCCCAGTGGTTCCCAACTGAGGCAAATCTGCTCTCAAGGAGACATTCTTGCAACATCTGGAGACATCCTTGATTGTCACCTGGGGTGGGGTGAAGGGCAGGTGCCGCTGGCATCTAGTAAGTAGAGACCAGGGTTTCTGCTAAACCTTCTACAATGTATAGGACAGACTCCCCAACCAAGTATGATTGGGCCCAAAATGTCAATAGCACAAAACTGAGGAGTGTAGGTAAAAACGTTCCAAACTGGTAACTAGGAAAGATAGCGTCCTCTCAGGATTGTGACATGGTTTCACTGTCGCAACCCCATTAAAGGAAATAAACGAATTGATTAAATCACTTCAAAGGGCTCTGTTTATCATCAAAATGCACCAAAATACCTCCCTGAGAGAGGGAGCTCTGCATTAAGATATGAAGTGGCAGTTTACTACCACGATTACTCACAGGCTCTGGAGTCAAACTGTTAAGTTCTGAGTCCTCCTCTGACCTGCTCCCAGATGCATGATCTTGAGTAATTAATTGCCAAAGGATTCAATTCCCTCATTTTTTGGGAAGAGGGCAAAAATAATGCTGACCTCTTAGGCTGTTATAAGAATGAAATGAGATAGTACGTGTGAACTTATATGCTTCAAATATCATAAGCCTTACGTAAGTGTTAGCTCTTGCCCATTATTAAGCATTAACTAAGGGAAAGAGGGAAAGAGGGTATGTAGAAAATTATTTTATCATTTGGCAAAACTTGTTCCTAATTTACCGCTTGCATATCACATGACTCTGGAAACTGGGACATTTGGATGGTCCTTATTTGTCCAAGTACTTGAACAAATCCAGCGTACTCTTTTGAGCAAATATGGGTCCTGCCTCCAGAATCTGTGGGTGTCCCTTTCGGATGCGTAAGCACCACTGTGACTAAAATGAGGAACAACCCAATGTCAACTTGTGAATGGATAAAAGTGGTATATCCACATAGTGGAATATTATTTGGTAGTAAAAAGGAAATGAGTCCTAGTACATGCTGTGACTTGGTTGGAACTCAGAAACATCGTGCAAAGTGAAAGAAGTCAGAAACAAGAGACCACATGTAGTATGATTTCATTTATATGAAATATCCAGAAAAGCAATTTCAAAAAGACAGAAAGTAAGTTAGTAATTGCCTGGGATTGGGGGTGGGAGTAGAGATGAACGGTACATGTGTATGAGGGATCTTTTTGGGGTGATGAATATTTTACCACTGTATTATGGCAATAGTTGCACAATTTGGTAAATTTACTAAAAATTCTTGGAATGGGTAAATTTTACGTTATATAAATTATCACTCAATATACTTATTTTTAAAGAAGATGCTTTGTGGCTGAGTTAAACAGTCTTTCAAGCTCCTAAATTTTTACTGCAGGAACTTAATCTTTACTTTGAAACATTTGGTTTCTAAAGACACTGAATCTCTGGCAAAGTCAACTGAAATATTAGCAGTTTAACTAAACTGAGAAATAGCTCTGATGGATTTGTCGGGTGCCCCTGGTATTTGAAGGAGACATTAGACATTTTGTACCAAATCTACTCCAAGATTTCTGACAACGCCCATTTTATGAACTTTGGACAGCATTACCTCCTCTGCCTGCAGAAATCCCCTTCTGGGAGGTATTCGTACAGGGATTATTCAAATAGAAATCCATAATTGCTGTATTTTGTCTTTGGTATAGCCAGAGATGAAGACATTGGCTCTTAGATTGCTTGAGGTCTCCAAAATATCGATCCACCTGAATATTTCCTTTGGTCCCCGAAAGCATTTTACTTCCGATGCCTTGGTCATTTTCTCCTATGATGAAGTATGAGACATATAGTAAAGTATGTTTTCTTTTTGTCTTTGGCATGAGGATAGGCAAAGTTAAAATTGATGGTCAGTGTAGCGACAGCTCTGATGTATGGTGATGTCTGTGTCACTACTATTTTAACTGTTTCCATCCCCCTCATGATTCTATATATAATTGTCGCATTTATACCATGCCTAGTTTAGTAAGATTGCTTACATTTTAGGCAGAGAATGGATTACAGATGAAAATAATGAATACATAATTATGTACATTATACATTATTCTTTTGCGCTTTTGAAATGAACCAACACGGGCAGCATCATTTGTTGTTGCCAGGCACACACACACACGCATGTATGTGCTTTGATGTATAAATACACAGATACAGATGCAACCATGAATTCTCCGCTGAAAAATATGAGCAGATAGTGAAAATTTGTGGCTAGATTTAAATCTTGAGAAACTGGTCTTTAGAAAAGAAATGTTAATGCAAGGTAAATTTTGCTAGGAAGCACCAGGCAATATTTCTTCCGTGATAAACCTTACAGCATGGTAAGGGACTTAAGTTTAGATTAAGATACTTGTAATTGGGTTTCTGTGATTCGGAAACAATTGCTTCATGTAAAATTATTTCCCATGACCTCGATATAACTTCAAGGACATCTAATACCTAAGGAATCAGATCAAAGATGCCACTTGAAATTTCAAAATACAATCCTAAGATATTCTAGCGTAGCCTCCTGGCAGCAGATGCACGAGTTGTGGTTCTGTCTTTGAAAATCAGTCTTGCCATCTCACAAAGAACAGTGTGAAATTGAACTTGCAATTAAAAAATAAGCTTTGGTTGTTCCCCACCTCCCCATAAACTGTTCTACACAACCAAATTGAGGGTCATCAGGAAACAGAAGGAAGAGAATGCTATAAGATTTTGAAGATGCCTGGTAGGAATATTTCTTAATTGAGCCGTGCTTTCGAGCCGCATGGAAGTGTTCTTATTAAAAATTAAATAAGAACAGCAGAGAAGAACACGGATGGGCTCCGCGAGATTAGAGCTTCACGAGATTTACTTAAAAGGCTTTCATTAGGTGCTGGCGGTTCTGTAGCACATTCAGACCTCACCTATATAAAATATATGGTGCTCTGGCTTTCAGCCCCTCTTCCTATGAAATCCAAAATATTGGTGCTCAAAATGAGAATAGGAAAACGATATTTTCAGAGTGGTTTTTGAAATAAGGTCTATGATTCCTGATTGCTACGTAATTTGTCCTTTCATTCTTGTCTTCCCTCCCTCCCTCCCTCCCCATCTCTCTTCCTTCCTCTCCTTGGTCCATGCAGTTTACTACTCTTCCTATCTGTGGTTTTTGTTCTTTATTTTGTTATTAGAAATTTTTTAAAAATCAATTTCCTGTCTTGGATGAATGGAAGATAGGTTTCAGCTGTGCTTCTTAGACTGTAATGTGCACGTGAATTACCTGGGAGGTTTGTGAAATACGGATTGTGATTCAGGAGGTCTCCCAGGTGATGCTAATGTTGCTGGTCTGCAGACTGCTCTAGGGTATATAGCCAGGAGCCACTGTGGTCCGTAAATTAGATTAATCACATTCCTTTAAATGTAAGGCAGAATAGGTAGAGAACTGACATTCGGATTCCAGTTTGGCTTGGGTGAGTGGCTTCAGGCAAGGTCCATAATGGCTGGTCATCTATGTCCCCAAATGTACAATGAGGATATGACAATACCACTTCATAGTTTTATTATTATTTTTACAGATTTTATTTATTAGAGAGCACACTCGTGCAAGACAGCGCATGTATGGGGAGAGGCAGGGGGAGAGGGAGAAGCAGACTCCCTTGTTAAGCAGGGAGCCCACCATGGGGCCAGATCCCGGGACTCTGGGATCAGGACCTGAGCCAAAGACAGAGGCTAAACCGGCTGAGCCACCCAGGTGCCCTTCATGGTTTTATTATTTAAGGAGATATAAATAAAGTATGTAAACCACTTTGATCTCCATAAAGAACCAAGGATGTTGTAGATTCTTTTGGTTGCTCTAAGCATCACTAGATGATTGCAGAGCCCCACCACTCAGAGCTCAGCTGGGGGAGTCCCATCCACTGCTTCTCTTTGCCCTTTACCACTTCCCAGACACCTGTCCGGTCTTCAGTGGAATCCCCTAAAAATGTCAGAAAGCCCGACGTTGCCCAGTTTTATGTTTTCGTTTAAGCATTAGCCAATGTGCTCTTTCTCTGAAAGGCATTTCCTCTTATATCTTACCTTGAAATACCTGCCAAAGGACTTTGTGACTTTGTCCCCAAATGAACGGAACCTCAGCCCCAAGGAGACACACCAGGAAGAATTCAGGCAGGCAACATTCTTTCTGGGGGCCCTGGCACGACATAAAACAGCATTTCCCACTTGTGAGTCACAGTCGAGCTACCCATCCATGTGTCCCCTCTATTATTTCTTACCTGACCTTTGTATCTAACTCTGTTTTAAATAACTTAAAAACCTGTTGTACGAGAAAATAGAAATGGAAACCCATATAAAAGGTATGCACTGATAAAAAATATATCTCGCAAGTGAAATTTTAGAACTATGCATCTGTGTCTCAACTAAAATCCTGTTGTGTACAAGAAGGGAACGTCCTACCCTTTGGACACCAAAGGCAGAACATAGCTCACTAGAAGGAGATCCTCTTAGCATTTCTCAGTGGATGAGAGACCAAAACATGTGAAGCACTTCAGGGACTGGGGTGACGAGCAGCCTGGAAGTTTGGGGTGGGGCGGTCTTTTTTCCACAAGGGCAGACGGCATGCCCTATATGCTCCTGTGTCCCCAAGGGCTTTGTGGTTGGCACAAAATAGCTGCTCAGTTAATCCTGGAAAAATGAATGGGAAAATGAATCAATGAATAATGCCATCTTCCTCGTTCAATGAGGGGGCTTTAAAAACAGTTTTCCTTCGAGTCTCTCTTTAGAACAAAAACAATTTTCAGTTGTCCTATATCAAACTCCTTTCTCCATTTTGGAATATCACTTTTTTTTTTTTTTAAAGAGCTGCATCGAATTCTTCTATGATCACAAAGCTTGAGTCTGCACAAAGGACAGGAGAATTGAAGCTAGGCTTAGGCTGTTAGGGGGATTTGTAAAGGGAGGGAATTTAGCATACATCCTATATATATTTGCGATAATGGCCGTCCTAGATGCCTTTTGTTCTGCTTTAATTGTCGTAGAGTTTGCCTGACTAAAACGCTGTGCAGAAGTTGTCAGTTACATGAAATCAAAGGACTTGAATCCTGGCATCCTTAGAGCTAATTTCAGACCATTGAAACTCACATGATATTGCTAATTCCTATATCTCAAAAATGGACTTTTTTAGATCCAAGTGGATTACAGGCTAAGGTCATATACATATATATGTATAAATGTGTACACACTAACACATATACACATAGACACATTGGTATTTATCATCCCAGAATATACCAGTTTGCAACAAATATGCAGAATACTAAGCTCTAAGTTACCAAGTATTCCAAATTCTAAGTATTATAATCCTTTTCTTAGTATAACTGACATAATTATTGTTTTCAATGAAATCAGAGATTTTCTTTATGCAATCTATTTTTAAGAAAGATAGATATGTGCAAGCTTACAGCACACACACCTATCATATAATTATATTCTTTCTGAATCTTTATACTCTGTGCTATGATTTCCTTTCTGTCTTATTGTGGGTTTCATCCAGCAGTTGAATGACTGGAGGAAAAGAAATAGAAAATTTTTGTCATAAACATCAGTGTGGTTGGATCACAGCTACCCTATATACAAGTAGGATTTTTTTATGCTTTATATTTTGTATTTTCAAATCTCACCTATCTCCCCAGATCTATAGGTTGTGGATATTCAACTTGCAGTTTCTATAAGTTGTTTTATTTTGTAAACATGAGATGTTTGCAAGGACATTTATGAGTGTGTGACATTTATAAGTTTCTTACTGAAACTATTCACCCGTTTCAGTAAGAAAGCCCAGAACTGAGCCTGGTGGCTCAGTTGGCTAAGCTGCTGGTTCTTGGTTTCAGCTCAGGTCACAATCTCGGGTCCTGAAATCAAGTCCTGCATTGGGGTCCACGCTCAACCTGGAGTCTGCTTGTCCCTCACCCTCTGCTCCTCCCCAACCCCCACTCTCTCTCTTTCTGTCTCTAATAAATAAACAAAATCTTAAAAAGAAAAGACAGCCCCAGAATTTCATTTAATGAATCACAGCTCCCACTTCCTCCCAGTTCAAGTGTTTGGATGTGATGGGCCCCAACTAGGAATGTCCTAAAATATATAGAATGCCCGATGAAATCTGAATTTCAGATAAACAGTGCATAATTTTTTTTTAGTACAACTTTCTCCCAAATACCACATGGGACATATTCTATTAAAAACAATTCACTGTGTATGTGAAATTCAAATTTTACTGGGCATCCTGCAGTTTGATTTGCTAAATCAAGCAACCCTAACCCAAATCATCAGCATCAGGCCTGGGCCCTAACTGGTCTAAGCGGGAGCAGCATTTCCCATGGCCATTGAGAACCAAGACCAAAACTCTTGTTGGGTGCCAGAGAGGGAAACATGCTTTCATTGCTCTGGAGTTGAGGCTGAGACGATTTCCTGGAGCTGCTGTTACGGCCTCCCTGAGCCATGGTGGGATGTCCAGCAAGGAGGTACAACAGACAAAATTAATGATAATAATGTCTATGTTCTAGGCATTGTTCCAAGGACAATATATTGGCTCATTATTCTGTCTCTTTTTTCTTGCTTGACTACAAAGGTGAAGGTTAGGGTTGGGTGTGTAAGGTTGAACCATAGTGACTTGGTGGGCTCAACCTAGCAGTTTTCTCTTGTGGCCAGGTGCGATGGCTAAGTGATGACATCAGGGACCCGGGCTCCTTTGCTTTTGCTCCTCTGCAGTCCCTCAGCATGTGGCTTTTATCTTCATGGCTGAGATGGCTGCTACTCTTCTTGGTATCCTTTCATTATGTCAAGACGATGAGGGGAAACAGCAAATGGCCTTCTCCGAAGAAGGGCAAGAAACTACCTTTTAAAATTTTGTGTCTACTGCGATTATTGTCCTGCTTTACGGATGAAGGGCCCAGAGCACAGAGAAGGTAGGTCATTTGTTTAGGGTTACACCTAGTTGGTGTATTGATCAGAGTTGTCCAGAGAAACAGAATCAACAGGGGGTGTATTTTAAGGAATTAGCCCAAGGGATTGTGGGGCTAAATCTTAAACATGCAGAGCAGGCCTCAAGCTGCAGACTCAGGGAAGAGGTGATGTTGCAGCTTGAGTCCAATGGCCACCTGAAGAAGAATGCCCTCAATCTTAGGTGACTTCAGTCTTCTTTCTGAAGGCCTTCAACTGATTGGGTGAGGCCCACCCACAAGTGGAGGGTAACCAGCTATACTCAATCAGCTATACTGATTTAAATCTTAAGCATACCTAAAAAGAAACGTTCACAGTGGCATTTAGATTGGTATTTGACCAAATACATGGGTATTGTGGCCAAATCAGGGTGACACTGAAGTAACCATCACAGTTAGTACTAGTGAAACGGGTTGAATTCTAGCACGGTCCAGACACTTTGCCTCAGCCACCATTAGCTTACTTGGATTCTCTGAAGAAAAAGTATTACATGGAGGGCAAGTGCTTTTCTCTTTCATTGGAAAACTGAATAGCAGATCTTTATAATCAGATTATATCTATCTTTAGTCATTGTATGCACGAGTCATGTGACCCATGTAGGAATTATATCGCTTAATGCAATAATGTAAGCTAAATACCCTTATAAACAACTGCTCAGCTCAAGAAATAGAACCCTGCTGGTCACCCCAAAAGCCTCTTCGTGGGTTCTATCCCAGCTCCAATTCACTCTCTCTGTCCAAAGTAACCGTGGTTTGGACCAGGAATTGTCCTGCCACCTGTTTTTGTAAATAAAGTTTTATTGGAATGCAGTAATGATCATCCATTTCCTTACTGGTTTTCAATCATAAGGGCACAGCTGAGTGGTTGCAACAGAGACCGTCTGGTCCTCTAAGCCTAAAAAATATTTACTGCAGGAAAATTTGTTATTCTTTACTAAGCTTTCACAGTTTTGATGAGTTTTTAAAATACTTTTATCCCTCAAGTGTTCATCCCTAGGTCTTGCCTCTCTTTTGTTGTTATGTCTATTAGGTCTCGTTGAATCTACAGGATCCACCCTATTTCTTTATTTTCACTGCAGTTTATCTGTGGAGGACCCAGACCGTGTAACCTGTAGTTTTCCACAGTCTGGATTTTGTGATTACATCCTCTTGGTGCAGCTCTGCATGTTCCTATGTGCACTGTATTTCCTGCAAATTGACGTTTAAATCTAGAGACTTGATCAGACTTGGGTTTGGTCTCTCTGGCAAGAGTCTCGGTGGTGGGGTATCCATTCACTGGAAGGCATGAAATGTGTGATCATCTCCCCCTTTAATGTCACAGCTGTTGATAGAGCCTAATGCATGATGTCTACATCAGATGATTCATTGTGGCTTATAAAATGTTGATAATCTGATCGAATCAATTATATATGAATATAAATATTGCATATAATATGTATTATATTATTATTTATATTAATATGTCATACCAATTATATTATTAGCAATATATATTATAATTAATATATTTAATGTATACACTATACACACACAGACATATATACACTTTTACAGTTTATATAAAATTTGAAATACTTTTAAAAAGAGATACTTTGCCTCATCTTCCATTTGAGTTCCTGGAAGCTCCTGCAAGTTCATATAGAAAATGTGCCATTGGTGAATGTGCCATTCTTTTTCTTTATTGGTTTTTGGGATAATGAATTGGTTTTTCCTCATCCTCCATTTAGTTAGGAGACCATTGGTTTTTATTAGTAGTAGTAGTAGTATTGTTATTATTACTAATGTCATTATGACACAATAAGGGATTGCAATTATTATTTTACTGAAGCTCACATTACTCCTTTTTTTTCAGTAGAAGACTTTTCAGGTTGGTTCCTGAGTCCTGACACAAAAATTAGGCCTGATAAGGCCCTGATAAGTCCCTCACTTTCTAGTGCTTAAGGGGTTCTAAACTCACCTTCTCCATTTTCGGTGCCAGATCTGGAAGAAGCCTTCCTTCTTTCCTCCATAACCCCATGACCCAGCCCCAGCTTTTTAAAAATGGTATTTCAAGACTACAGCCTGTGGGCTAGGGATGCTCCTTCTACTTGGTTGGTCATTGGTTTTAGGTTTTTACGGTACACAGGACCAAGAAGATGATTAACTGCCATATGAGTTTCTACCGATACTTGCAATTCAAATTCAGCACTGTAGAATTTTGCTGAGCCTCTTCTGTGTTCCTCTTCCTTGCTGCAAATTTTGGTTCTCAAAGACATAAGGGATGATAAACTTTTATCTCATAATTACTCATTTGCTTAATGTCCATTTACAAACAGTCTTGGAACAACACCACTAATACCACTATAACCAGTAGGATTAGTTAAAACTGTTACTGTGATTTTTCACATGTTTTCCCCATTTGACACCCCCTCCCATTTTGTATGATTGTTGAACCATATCCATAGTGTCTGAGCATGTGGTCATTGCGTACTACATTCTTCCCCTTAACCCTCTTTATCCTCAAACCCGTAAGTGACTGTACATTTCGTCTCCACTTCCAGTCCTCGAGTAGACGCCTCTGGTCCTTTTGATTGTCTGATAGATTCTTCAAGTAGCACTGAGGGTTCCTTCCATTCTCAAGTCTGTTGGACTTGGTCTTTGTCCCCTCACGTGGGAACCCTGGAACTTTGTGGTTGGTAGAGGTTCTGATTTTTGCCCTGAGTTCTTGCCTGTTTATGATAATGGTCTCTGTCCCTCTAATGTGGAAGTCAGTTTTGCTGGATATGAAAACTTTAGCTCACATTTTCTTGCCTTGAAATATCTTTAGTACGGTACTTCATTTTCTTTTGTCATAAAGTTTTACTGTCAAACAATCTGATGACAATGATTTTCTTTCCTTTATAAATAACTTTCTCTGTTTGTCCAAGTGGTTTAATAATATTCCTATTGCTTGACGGTCCAACAGATTTTGTTTGAATATTTCTTGGAGATTATCATTCCAGTTTGCTATTCTTAAGTACATGGTGTGCCTCTTCGGTATTTAGTTTCAAATTTATATCTAGTTTAATCTTAGGAAACTTTTGTTAAATTATGTGCTTTGGAATGTGTTTTGTTCCTTTGCATTGATATTCTTCTTCAGGGAATTCTCTTTTCCCTTCCTTTTTTTTTTTTTTTAATCTTCTCTGCCTATCTTTAATATTTGTCCTCTCTTTTGAAATGTTTCATCTCCTTTTTCTTTTCAATTTTTAAAAATTTGGTTTGTCTTAAGGCAGTTCATATTGTGTTAATTTTTGTGCTCATCATTTTACTATTACATATTTTTGTAGCTGAGCTTTTATTTTTTAAATGATATTTTTTATTTGTAAATATTGCTTGTGTTCTCGTCATTTCTGAGTTATTGCATTCTGATTTGTGGGTTTTTTTTTTTTTTTTCAGGTCCTGTATAATTTTATTGCATAATGTAGTAGGCTACAGTTTATAAGTAGTAAAAACTACTAAAAACTCAAAACTGTAGTAGGCTACAGTTTTGATCCCGTTTTGTGGGATGTCGTGGTGGCATGCTTTTGTCTCTGTAAGAATGTTACTGGTTCTTGGTTCTCTATTTTTCCACTTGCAGTGTTGCAAGGGATCTGACCTCAATACTCTTCCATCGTCACTTTTATATGAAATGAATTTTCTTGAACTTTTAGAAGGAATTGTGGTTTCGGACAATTTTTCAGATCCCACAGAACTTCCTTTTCTGTTGTTTTTAGGTACATTGCAGGTATGGTAGCTTGCTTTCTCAGATTCTTCTAGCTCTTATTCTAACTGCCTTCCCTACACACACTCACTTTTATCTGAACCTTCAGTTTTGATTCTATTCCTAGTAGGCTCTCCTTGGGGTGGGGCTCAGTCTTGGAAGGGGAGCTTCCATGGAGGGTTTGTGTGGCCTGGGGTCATCCGCCCCCTTACGGCTCACACTGGCCTCTGACGCTCCCTGGCTCTTAGAGGGTCAAGCATTCTCAGTGTTGCCTCCTGCCCCACACAGGCCCACTGTCCTTTCCAGTGAGTTCCTGTGGGCCCTCCAGAGTTTCTCCCCTGCTGACATCTGCAGATACGCATTTCTCTCCTCCTTCTTTTCTGCAGAGTCTGACCCCCCGAGGACTCAGGGCTCTTGTCCCCACCCTCCTACTTGAAATTTGGGGTTTCTAAAGCTGCCTTGTTATCTGCTTTTGTTGCATATGTTGCCCATAGTTTTGCTATTCAGATGCTCTATTTCTTTTTACGTCAGGATTTCAAGGGATTAAGAAACTAGGTGGCTGCTGCTACCGATATCTTCCCCAGATCTCCCCCATGGTCGGGATCTGTGATGCATAACAAGTTACCATAAATGCAGTGGCTTCAAAGAACACATGTGCATTATCCCACAGGTCTGTGGTCGAAAGACCGGATGGGATCCACTGGGTTCTTTGAATTGGGGTTTTATAAGATTGAAATCAAGGGGCGGCCTGGGCTGGGGTCTTACCTGGAGCCCTAGAGGAACAGTCCTCTTTTATGAGCCGATTCAGGTTGTTGGTGGAATGGAGTTTCTTGTGGTCATAGGGCCATTGTGATGCTTTCTTATTGGTTGTCAGCCAGAGGTCTCCTTGAGTTCAGGGTTCTCTCTCTGGTCCTCTCTTTACTTCCTCCATCAGAGTACGGCTACAACTGAATATTCCTCAGCCCTAAATCTTGTCCTTCGTAACATGGATGAACCTGGAGGCTATTCTGTTAAGTTAAATAAGTCAGCCACTGGACAAACACGGCACGACTGCATTTATCTGAGGTAGCTAAACGAGTCAAGCTCATGGAAGCAGAGGTTACAATGGTGGTTGCCAGAGTCTGGGGGGTGGGAAAGTGAGGAGTTGTTATTTAGCAGATAGAAGGTTCCAGGGCTACTAGATGAGGAGGTTCTAGAGAGCTGCTGTCCAACACCGGGCCTAGAGTTCACAGCACAGTGTTGTGCTCTTCAGAATTGGTTAAGGAGGTAGATCTCATGTTAATTGTTCTTTCAAAACGAAAAAAACTTGAAGGAGCCCAGGTAGCTCTAGGAGGTATCGGATATGTCTATTATTGATAATTGACTGTGGCAATGGACCCGTGGGTGTTTGCTTATGTCCAAACGTATCAAATTGTACACATTAATTTGTGCAGTTTTTGGTAAATCAATTATACCTCGGTGAATTTTTTTTTTCAAGTCCGTAAGGGTGTTTTGAAACTTCCTTGTGATTTTCAACACTCAGACCTCCCGTTCCTTTCTCAGTCATGGAAAACTCTCTGCATTTAAAGGGCTCATGTGGTTAGGTGAGGCCCCCTTTTTATCTTAATATTGACTGGTTATTAGTTTTATGATATCCTCAAAATCCTTCTTCCACGTAAGTTGACATTACCACAGGAGTCACCCCAGGTGATGAAGGTCATGGGGGCTTAACATTAGGCCTACCATTGTAGTAAAAACTACTAAAAACTTAAAACTGTAGTAGGCTACAGTTTTGATCCCGTTTTGTGGGATGTCTCGGTGGCATGCTTTTGTCTCTGTAAGAATGTTACTGGTTCTTGGTTCTCTATTTTTCACTTATTTTTAATCCTTATAGCTTATAGAGCTCCTACTATGTTCTAGCACTTGGGATACAGAAGTGAACAAGACAGGGATAATCCTGGCCCCACAAGTAGAAAATTAATACCTAGTGTGTAATGAATGGGTGGGTGGATAGATAGATGTGTAAAGGTCTAAATGCACATTCAGAGAAAAGCAACAGAAGACTGAGACTCAATATTATTGAGTACGTTTTAAAGGTCCATGTATCATTTTGAATGGAAATGTTGCTCAACTTCTGATGAGGAGCCTAATACATCAATATCTCTGTTATCACTGACTGATGACCTCGCATAATAAAAGATCTTGACTTGCGTGTATGTTAACAATTAATGGAATGTGTAATGCTTCTCACGGAGTATATGGAAGGTAATAAAGAGGTGTAAATGAGAATTACACGGGTTAGTTGGTGTCATTAATGGTTCTTTTGTTCTGCTAGAGCAGCAGTATCTTATTCAGGAGACAGGGTTGCCGTTATGGTTGCCAAAATGACTTAAACATGCCAATTCAGCTATGATTGGTGGTTTAAGGGCTTACCGTCGCAAAGAACCCTCACTCAAATGTATTGACCACAATTTCCACTTCTGACCTCCCCCTTTCCTTGACCCTTTCGGGGCTTTAGCCACATGTCCATTGTCGAAGTATGCTTCCACTCCTATAATTACGTGTATGCTCTTGTGATGGTTCTTTATTTCCCAGAAGGTTTCTAATCCTGTATCCAGCCCCTAATGAAATCAAATCATAGTGATCAGTTTTACAATAGACGCTCCTACACATGGGACCCTATTTATTTATTCCGAAATATCTGTCATAATGATTGAATGAGAAGCTAATGTTCCGAGCTGGGAAAAGCAATACTGTATATTAGGAAGAATCAGCATTTGTTAGCATAAGTAAGACTTTGAGTCTTGATTGTAAGTGTCAGTGTGTTAAAAAACATTGACTAAACCCAGTGTGAAATTACACGTTGTAATGCAAATATATTTGGGGAAATGCAAACACATTTATCTATGCCTTGATTCATTCACTCAACGGTAATTGGTTGGGTGTGTGGCACGTGTCAAGAGCTTTCTAGGTGCAGGAGATGCTGTGGGGAAATATGCGGAAAATCATATTGCCCTCCAAGAGCTTTTATTCTAGTAGAGGGAATTAAACAATGCACAAAATAAATAAAGACATCATTCCATTATCATTGATTGACAGTCATGACTTGAGTGTTAACAAAAAGTTTGGCTGGAGCAGACTTGATGGGTTGGTAATAGAAATATGAAGAAATTTGCACCATTTGCATATGTATCCATTCATTCTTCTCTTGAGGTTGAAAAGAAATGTTCTTGGTTGGCTCACACACTTTTCAAGTCCACTTAAGACGCAGAGCCATTAGTTGGCTAAATGTATTCACATTGGTGTTCAGTAAATGCTTATTGAAAGCATAAATATCACTGAGTTTAATTTTAATTCCAAATAATATAGTTGAGTTTTGTAAGTATTTGAGAATTCTGTACTTGTAATTTTATCCTAGATTTAGTGAATAATAGTGTCAGCAGTATTAATCATTACTGCTACCATTTAATCTTTAGGTCTTGGCTTAATTTCACCTATTTAGAGAGGTTTCCCTGACCACTCATTCCCTCACAAATATATGAACTCTTACCTAACACTACATCCTTTTGGTCACCTTGATACTTATTTTCTCAATGTCCGCACATGCTGAGATGTTTATGTATAATTGGTGTTTAATCTCTTTTTCCCGTAAACTCCAGGTGTGGGGAAGGGTTAAGGATGTTTTATCAACATAGACCTTCCATGATGACCTGCGCATAGCAGTCCATCAGGAATGTTTATTGAATGAATGAAATCTCTTCCCCTCCTCCCTTCTCCTGTGTTCTCCCTCCTTTGTTCCCTCCCTCCCTTCCTTGTATTTTCTTCTATCCCATTACTAATTATTTTACTGAAGTGCAAACATTTCTAGAATTAACAGTAATGACACCTAGTTTATTTATTGAGACTTTATGGTGCATTCCACTAGCCACGAGGATGAGTTCAAGTTCAGGGTGAGCTGATCTGGCCCAATCACAGTAAATCCTGAGGTCCTTGTGGGTATTACCAGGAAAGAGACTCTTTACCCTTCTGTACTTTTCCATGAGGAGAGAGGATCTGAAAGTGCTGTAGTCTTATTTTGTCTCTAGGAGAGCCTATGGCTTCCAAAGGTCCCCAGTGCACCCCAACAGCGGGACCAAGAGCTGGAGAATATATGGTCCCTATATACATTGTTTAAGCTCTGGAACAGGTGTGCCTGAATTCTTTTTTTGGCTCAAGCCATTTTGAGTTGGGCTTTCCATCATCTGCATCTGGGACTCTAATTGATTAGCCAGAATGTGATGATAAGTACATCAGGGTGATGCTCACCAGTGCCCAGGTGATGAATAACCTTGAAAATTCAGTGGCTTAATAACAAAAAGGTGTCTTTCTCATGTGGCTGTCTGTTGGAGGTTGAGTGAGTGTCCTACACGGCTCTCCCCCAAATACTGTCTCAAGGTCTGGGCTGTTTCCGTGTTTTAGCTACGCTCCTGGAGCACACATCCTCTGAGGGCACCATTGCAAAGAAAGAGCAGGAAAGGGCAGATCATTCATCTTAAAGTGCCAGACCTCAGCGCAGGTCATGCCCTTTGCAGGAGGATCCACTGGCCTTAGAGCAATGCCACGGCCCCAACCTAAGTGCAGAAGACACTGGGGAATGTCAAGGGTCACACCGGCATCTGGGGCGCAAGCTCAGCTTCTGTTCCAGCCACTTTCTCCAGAACTTCAGTGGTTTCTGGGTTTCATCATCTCTAGTCAGAATAAAGGCTATGAACAAAAAACTCACAAACCCACCCAGAGATGCTCCTGCAAGAGAATTTGGGAATCTCCTTTCTTCTCTGATGGTCAGGAGGCTCGATGACCTCACTCAGAATGTGTCCCTTCTGCAGAAGGTCCATCATCTGCTAGTGACTCATTGCCCCATCTCTGCCACACACAGAGCTGCTAGTCGGCTCTCCTAGAGGAGGATGAATTTAGCCCTGCACACGATTACTTCTTATGTACAGTCACAGAGAGTTCCCGGGATTCTTCCATATTAATTAGGTACACTTTTTCTCTATTATATGTTCCGATATCATGGGCTGCTCACTTTCTTGTCTCAGCTTCCTTTCTTCCCTCTCTTCCTGCTTTCTTCTTTCCTTCCCTTTCCCTTCCATCACTCCCCCCCTCCTTTCTCTTCTCCTTCCCTTCTCTTCCCTTCCCTTTCCTTCCCTTTCCTTTCCTTCCCATGTGCTGTTTTAAATTGTCAACTCTTTCAATGTGTATACCTAATTCCAAGATGATAGCATTTTTCTCTTTTCTTGACCCTCCTATTCTCTTGACCTGTACCATTAATCTGCATATATTGGGCTATGAACTGAATTCCAAGTCTGTATCCTAGGGGGAAATTGCAGATTCCCTCCTGGGCCCCAGCTCTTTGCCCACAACACCTTCTTGAAGTCCTTCCCTCTGACTTTCTGTTTGAGCTGGGTGCCTGCAACCCTATAATTCTCCTTGTCTCTTCTCTGCATTCTATTTAGAGACATCTAACAGCAATTGACTGGGGTTTTATTAGTTCTTTGGCTACATTTTCCATTTCTCAAGGATCCCTCATCAGGGGTTCTTTGCCAGTAATTACCGCAGCACTGAAGACTTGAAGGAGCTTCCTCTCAGCGTTGAGTGATGGGATTTCTTAATACGACTGCTTTTTATTTTTGGAGGGGAAAAATTAAATTAAATGTGCTGTTCCATACTAGGCTTATTTAGTCTGCAAAGACATGGGAATAATTCTGTTAAAATGAGCAGCCTTCTCGGTCATTCTGTCCAGTCGTATGAAAATGAAAAGACTGCTATGTATTTATCATTTCCCTATGGGTATTTGCACAAAAAGGGACATAAACGCACTGAAAGGATAGATATAACAATAAAGACCAGTGATATTGAGGATATTCACTGGAGTTTTACCTTGATCAGGAGTCAGCAAACAAAGGCCTTTGGGCCAAATGCAGCTTGCTGCCCCTTTATATAAATAAAGTTTTATTGGAACACAACCAAACTTTACGTATTTTAATATACATTTTTATATACAGCTGTTTACATATTTTTAAATATCTGTTTTTGTGCTGCAATAGTAGAATTCTACAGTTGCCACAGAGACTGTAAGCCCACAGCATCTGAAGTATTTATTATGCAGCGCATTACAGAACAAGTCTGCTGGTCTCGATGAACAACCTTGACGAACACATGTATTTTTTTAGTAAGCATTGTAGGATTTCCATCGATACAACTGTTTTCCATGGAAACACTGTTTACCTGCACCATTTGCCATATGTACTCCCGCTTACCTGTAAAGTTCACATAGAAGAGAAAAATTTGTTCACAAGTCAGAGACTCTTTCATACTCTTTTGTTCATATTTCCTCTCAGTTTAAAAACAAAGCAAAACACAGTCATGGAAGAACTAAAAAAAATAAACTATTCTTCTCATCCCCCATTTCTGATCCTCCACAAGACCACAAATTCTGACACACAAGTGGGCGATTACCTGGGGCCCACCTCAAGGACATATTTTATTTTAATTTAAAGTGATTTCCCCTCAACCAAAGATGCTAGCTAAAGTAATTCTTCAGGCTAAAACCTCTTTAGCCTCTGATATCTGGCACTCAGCAATCAGCCTAACAATCATGCTGAAAACTTACCACTTCACTACTATTTATGTCACAAACATGGATGCTTTAAGTGAAGATCAGTTTCACAATTAGGTAATTGGTGTGCGTGACATTCATCTACTGTTTCATTTGGAAACTGACTTGAATGAGGAAAAAAAAAATGAGCCCTTTCTTTTCTTCAACTTTCTCTTCCCTTCTTTCTAAGAAGGCAAATACTAGAAGGTTTCCTTGATACCAGAGTACTTGTACTGTGAGAGGAAGAGAATTCAGGGACCTTGAGCAGACCTGTGAGAAATTTCATGGTGAAACATACATGACTCCTCAATAGCAGGCATGAGAATATCACGTGGGAGAAAAAACTCCCTTTTCTTTATATCGCTTAAAAGAGTGAACACTACTATTTGGAGTCTGCAGTTATCTGCCTAGGCCATGGTCAATAAATAATAGCAATAAGAATAGTTATGGCTATTTGTCGAGCCTTTGCTATGTGCCAGACTCTTCCCATGGTGTACATCTCTCATTCATTCAACACTCCCACAGCTCTTTACAGTGGCTGATGTTTATTCCCATTTTACAGATGGAGAAATGGCAAATCTGAAAGTGCAGCCCATGTCTGTCTGTCTGTCTTTATAAGTCAGGGATTTTTAACTGGAGGTGATTTTGTACCTCCCTCCCCTCCAGGGCACACTGTAGCAACATCTAGAGACAGTTTTGGTTGCAGCTGATTGGGAACGTGTTACCAGCACCTGGTGGGTGGAGGCCCCAAATGTCAGTAGTGCCAAGATCAAGGGTACCTGCTCTAGAGTTTGCACAGTTAATGGGGTCTCCTAAGTCTCTAGATTTAGAAGGTGTTACGAGGAGTTCCAGCTTCTCCTTAATCCCAGGGAAGCAATTTATGATTCCCTCCATCCATCTTTCCTGAATCATCTCTTTCTTTCTCTTAGAAAAAGTCTTGGAGAAGAAGTGATACCTTCCCGGTAGCTACCAGTTCCGTGTTTTACTTCCAGGTGATTAGAGCTCTCTTATCTTTCCTCCCTGTGAGTTTCCATGGTCCTGTCTGAGACTTTCAGTATGACAAACACAGGAAACTTCTAGAGAACAGAAATACCGCTGTCGTGATTCAGTCAGCCTTGCTCCTTTGCCCTTCTGTTATTTCATGTTAAATGTCTTAACCTGTCCATAGAATTCCTGCTTGAGTGGATAGATACAGACACATGGCAGGAAATGAGAAGCCCAAGGTCAGGTCTCCCCAAACCCAGTTCCTGGTTTCCGACAGGGCAGATGGTCTGCCGTGCCGTGCACTTAGGTTCTGTTGATGTCTCTCTTGCATGAGGGCTTTCCTTTCTCTGCCCTCAGTCCTGTTATCCACAATCCACCCTCAAATCTCACACCGTGTGAGCGGCTAATTTATCCAGGGCCATGCCAAGCGTGCAACCCTTTCCTTAGTGGCCTTCTTTGAGCCGCTCCTTCCGAGGGGCTTAGTTCCAAATCTCTGATCTCAAGCCAGATTAGAATTTCAGAGCTAATGATCAACAGCGCATCAAGCTTCTTTTACGTTCCGTATCCGATTCTACTCAAAGCATGGTGGTTTTTATAGGAAAGAACCTTCCAGGAAAGAAGCTATTAAAAAACAGAGTTGTTGTTGTTTGTATCTCTCCAACTTTCAACTCCTCTACTTACCTAGTCAGGAGGCAACTTGACGTTTCCCTGCATTCTGACGAGTGCATTTAGCGCTGCCTCCAAGGAGGACCAACACACAGAGTGCCATGCTGTGGGTATGGCACGGTGCCAGCCACTGGGGGGAGGGGCTCTGCAGAAACATAAAGAAAGTCTTTACCCTCGGGGATTTCTCACTGTGGTTGGGGAAATGGGACATATGCACACACATGGAAGATAAAATAACCAAAGAAGAGGTAAGCGATGACACAAAGCAATAATCCAAGAGGTGACAAGAGGTATGTGTACATTTGTTTTAAAAAAGCGATGGCCTGTTGTTCAGGAAGAAGAAAGTTTGCCGTGGTCTGGAGTGCTCTGAAGTCTTCAGGTAGAAGATGAGATGTGAGGGAGAAAACATATGCTCAGGGAAATGAGAAAAAGAAATGACGGTGTATGTCAGAAGCTGGAGGGAAGACACACAGGGGAGTTTTTCTTCTTCCTTCTTCCTTCTTCCTCCTCCTCCTTTTCTTCTTCTTCTCCCTTCCTCCTTCCGCCTTCTGCCTTCCTCCTTCCTCCTTCCTCCTTCCTCCCTCCTCCTCCTCCTCCTTCTTCTTCTTGATTTTATTTATTTATTTGACAGAGAGACAGATCACAAGTGGGCAGAGAGGCAGGCAGAGAGAGAAGGGGAAGCAGGCTCCCCGCTGAGCAGAGAGCCCGATGCGGGGCGCGATCCCAGGACCCAGAGATCATAACCTGAGCCGAAGGCAGAGGCTTAACACACTGAGCCACCCAGGCGCCCCTAAAATAGCTTCTTAAACATCTTAACTTTCACTTGTGGCCCCCATCTAATCCACGTTCCAAAAGGCAAACAGACTTACTCTTCTAAAACAAAAATCCAACCTTATTGTTCCTTCCCTTAAAACCATCAGATGGTTTCCCGAGGCACTTAAATCCAATCCACAGTCTGTACTGCAGCTTCTGTCATCTTGTGCGATCTGGCCCCCAACTCATTTGAGACTTCCATTCCCCTAGCTTGCCCTGCCTCACACTTCCTGCTTGATCCCACAGATCTTACTTCTACCAAGGAACCCTTGGCTTGCTGAGCCTCCAGCTTGGACCATCCCTCCTCTGGACTTGTCAGTTGCCAATTCCATTTCCACATTCCACTTCCTTGAAGTGTTGTGGTTTGTTTCTGGTACATTCCCTTCACAACTAAACTGTCTTGAGGGAGCCTGGGTGGCTCAGTCAGTTAAGCGTCCAGCTCTTGATTTTGGCTCAGGTTGTGATATCAGGGTCGTGAAATCAAGTCCCACATTGGGCTCCACACTCAGTGGGGAGTCAGCTTGAGAGTGTATCTCTCCCTCTGCCTCTGCTCCTCCCCACCCTTGAGCTCTTTCTCAAAAATAAGCAAAATCTTTAAAAAATTGTCTTATTTATACATATGTATTTTTTTTCCTTCTCCGCTAGGAACTCTGTCTTGTTTATTCCAAGTTTATCTTGAGCTCATCCTAGTCCTTAGTATGGCGCGTGGTATAAATTACAATAAATATTTGTTGAGGGGATGGATGGATGGGTAGAGACTGACATACAAAGATGAGTTATGGAACTGTTATAATACTAATTCATTTATCCAATATTTCTCGAGGTCCTCTTTACCAGTGGCTGAGGATATAGTGCTAAAGGAAATGGACATTCTCTGCCATCATGGTGCCTCCAGATAAGGGGGCCAGCATTTAGCAAATGATGTCAAATGGGGTGAATGCTATGGGAGAGAAGATGCAGGTTGCTAAGATACAGTAGTGCAAGGGAAGCCCTTCTAGACCATGGAGTGAGTCTCTTCTCTGAGACCCACATTATGAGAAGGAGTTAGGTGAAGAAGGAGGTGCTCCAGGTAGAAGGAATAGCATTTGCGGGCCAAGGAGATAAGAAAATATGGATGCACCCCCAAGAACCAGAAGATGGCCAGGGTAGCTGGCAGGGTGTAAGGGTGGAGAGAGCAATATCATGAAGTCATTGAGGCCATCGGGCACCAAAATCTGAAGGAAGCCATGAAAAGGACCATTTTACCCAGACTATTAAAAAGCCACTGAATGGGGCTTGTGATCAAATTTGAGTTTTCCAAAGACCTCTTTGGCTTTTGTATGACTTGTGGACCACAAGGTAGCGATAGGTGGGGTGATGAGCTCTCAGGCAGCGGCAGTAGCCCAGGTGAGAAATGATGGTGGTGGTGATAGAAGAAAATATTCCTATTTGGGAGATATTTGGAGGTTGACATTTTCTTGGTGATTTTCTGGAAGTGGGAGGTGAGGGAGTGGGAGCCAAGGGGTCTTGCCTTTCTGCCTGGGTTTCTGGTCCTAGGAAGCAGATGGACAGCTGGTATTATTGGCTGAGACCTGCACATTTCCAGAAGGAAGGCCAAGTTCAACTTGGGATATGTTAAATTAAGATACCTTAAGATACTTGAGTTACCATTTTTAGAGATGTCACACTGGACATAAATAGTCCGGGAATGGCGTGATGGTGGCCAGCTCCATGGGGTGACAGCAAGAATGGCAAGCAAAAGACACAAGGCTGGTTGACCTCCCCCCAGTACTTTTAAATAACCCTGTCTCTCTCTACCCACAAGAGTCCCCACAAAGTTTTAGTTGCAACCCTAGATATTAAAAATGTGAATCAAATCCCAATCTTGCGTAGGCTACCAGAAAAAGGAAGGACTTTCTGAAAAAAGCCTGATTCAGTACTCATGTTTGCACCAAATTACTGTATTTAAAGGGAGAAAATATGATTTTACAAATTAGGAAAAACACTGTTAAGTGTCCTTTTTAAACTGTAATAGATTCTCCCCTGCAAAGAACATTTTCGCACTGCAGAAATTAGTATAAGCGTTGCTCTGTTTTATGGCATAAGGAGACAAGGAAACGTGGCTACCAGGTTTTTATTAAACTCTGGGCAAATTGGGGAGGATGTTTCCTGCTATTTGAAAGAAATGACTGATCTTGTTTTGATTTGGAAACGTTGAGGGGGATGCGGAAGGAAAGCTGCAGAAATGGCTTCAAACAGCTCTGGGGTGCATTTGGCAGGAAGTGTAGTGTGGGTTTTTTTCATGGGGAAATTAGGGAAAAAGGTGACTTTTATGGCTGAAATTAATTTTATTGCCACACTAACTAACCCTCTTCCTCCTTCCTCCTTGCTATCACACAGAGATAAAAAGGTGGCGAGAAATGCCTTTCAGACACCATGGCTTCTTGTAGTGCTTGCGGATTCTGGCGGCCAAATGTTAGGTTTGTAAATATAGCCCAGAAAACTGCAAAGCTCCAAACAGATACATAAAGAATGAAGAATCTGATTAAGAAACGAGCATTTATATTTTTACTGGGTTTTACTTTTAACATAAAACATCTTGAAAAAAGTTTTATGATTTAGCATTTATGAATGACTAGATTTTAAGAGAATTGTAATATTTTTTTAGGGTATTTCAGCTCTATGAGTTATTTCTTGTAGATTCAGATAATGACATTATAAATCTTTCTGTGGAGGCAATTACTAAGGCAGAAATAGCCTATTCCCCATTGGCTTTTAGGTTCAGCTTACTGACATATTACAAGCAGGCTTACCGTGGTCATTAAAAACTGATCTGGGATTTATTGTACCTCTTTAAACTCTCAGTACTTTGAAAAGTATTGAACAGAAAGGAATACAAAGTGAAGTTACAAAGAAGGCCAGCAAGGCAATCAGGAGAAAAGCAGATTTAATTTATCCATCCAAAACCACCCCAAGTATCGTGAAAATATCTGAAATTGGAGCATGAGGTTTTTAGCAGAGGCAAGGACACCCTTGCTAAGTATGGATTTCCGTCTGAAATGGTTTCAAATACAGTGTTAGGATTGAGAGTTAGAGACATTGGTGTACCATCCTGCACGAAAGGTAAAGAGGGTTTTTTAACCTTATGGGGAAGGGGCCCACCCTCCAGCATACAGAAGAACAATCATTTCTGGCCAGCAAGGCGTCCCTTCCACCACAACAAAGGCCACTAACATGTGGGTGGAAATCAACAAGAGCTTTCCCATAGACATCTGGATCCGCTCATTATCTTATTCACTCGGAGTCATTGGTCTTGACCCTCTGCTTCTCCCCAGATGATATCAGGATACTTTCCTGGGAAAAGATATGCCCAGCAGTGATCTAAGCAGATGTGTTCTATCAGCCCAAAGACATGGAAGTGACAGAAATCGCAGGTGGAGACAAGGCCGAGCAAGGAGAAAGACTTTGTAAAGAAATTAGTTGAGGCTCTCCCCTAGAAACCCTAGAAATCAAGGCAAGGCAGTTACTGGGAGTGCTCTAAGGAGTTCATTCTTCTCAGAGTTGCTTATCAGACTTTGTGGAACGCTCCCCCTCTTTTGAATGCAAATTCAGAGACAACTTGAAAATGCTTTTAGCACCTTGCACGAGGTACAGAGGAAAGTGTTGGGTTGGTTTATTTTATCATTTGAGGTTTTCTTAATGTTACAGTCCAGTAACTTGTTCATCACCTTGAAGACGATACTTGACAAAAACCAAAACCAAACCCTCTACCAAATCCCCATGCTGTTCTGTCTAAAATTTGGTTTCCTACAGTTGGCTGGCTTCTTTCCAGGACTCCCCTCTTGACTCAGGGGAGTCATTTCCGGGACTCACGTTCCACCCCAGGCACTTGGCACAATACCTTTTTTGTTTCTTTACAGAGTCAGCAAACTTTTTCCATAAAGGATCACACAGCAAATATTTTGGGCTTTGTGGAGCACACGGTGTCCCAACTGCTCACGCTCCACTATGGCACAGAAGCAGCCAGAGATGATGTATGAATAGTGTTCTAATAAAACTTTATTTATAGGAACAGTCTGTGAGCCATTGTTTGCCAATCCCTGCTTTCAGAGAAAGTAATGTCTGAAGTTTTCATGTGGGTTTATTTATTTTCCAGATTTTTATATATCCCTCTGTTCAAATTTGAGATTCATGAGGACAGTAATATAATCTTCTGAGGTCACCACTCTATCTTGAGCACAGAAAGGCTAGTACCTATTAGGTATTCAATAAATACATGCTGAATGAATGAACTAAAAGTATCTGTTAAGTGGTGGTTGTGCTATTGTACTCTATGATTTTGAATCACAGTGCAAATCCATACTGTCTTTGGAAAATAGTATTAAGTAATTTATTTTTAAAATTAAGACCTTTGGTTTGCTTGTAAAACAAAATGTTGGCATTAAAATATCTTGAATTAATTCGGAGTTTGCCTTATGGTTTGGTTCAAAGGCTTAATTCAGATTTCATTCAGACTGGATGGAATCTGATTTAAAATATTCAATCCGCAACACATCGTTGTCTGATAGATTTCATGCAAATAGTATGGCTCATGGGACTGGGCTGTCACCTACTACGTAACCCATGATGGCGTAGAAGAGCACCCAGCCCTGTAGAAAGATCTGAATTGTGGTTCACTCAGTCACTTAATAGAGAGTTCTAGTTCACTGTTGTGTGTGTCCTAGGCCAGCCAGTCGGTATGTTCAATCATGGGGTGACGCACCCATTCAGATGGGGTGGTTCTGTTTTCTGAGTTTAGGATATTAAAGTTCTTCCCATAGTTTCAGTCATATTCTTTATTCCTAATCCTGGTACATCCGGAACTCTTACTGTGTGTTTTTCTAGTTCGACTTCCCGTGTCTGTGTGGTGGTTACGGAAAACAGGTGGAGTTGTTTGAAGGGGGTATCATTCCAACGGAATTAATTTGCAAAGCTCCTTGGCTGGAAATCTTCATGTAAATGTAGCTATTTGTACTAATTGTGTTATTTCCATTTGTGAGCTGGTCTAGAAACCAACATTTGGCATTTTTTTCAGAGCAGGTTTACCAGACTCCCCATGTAGGTGTCACTGAAGAGTTTTGGATTGGCTGTTAGCAGAAATCACATGAGGTATTGCAAGATCCCTCCCTTTTCTTGGGTTCAGTTCACCATTAAGAAAAATAAATTCACTAGAATGGAAGAGAGAATGTTGCAGCCCACCACGACTCACTTCTAGCTGGGGGAAGCTCTTAGGGATCTGAGCTCTCCTAGACAGCCCTCTAAGCCAGCACCATGATCATTGATTTGCATTTGAACAATAATAGGATTTTGCTGTTGTTGCTAAGTATCATATTCATTTATTTTTTATTGACTTCAGACATTTGGAAAGTCATTGATAGGTCATAGAGGATAAAGAATGAAGGGATATCATGAGTGTGAGCTCAGTCTAGACATGATTCTAGCAGTCATGTGTTGATTTTTATCTTCCTATCACCCCATTGTAGGACGGGAGTAGGCTGGGAGTAGAGTTAGCCTCTCTTTTTTCATGCCAGGTATTTTGCTAAGACTTTTAATTGTGATTGTCTACTCTATGAAATGTGACCCAGAATGGGCCTCACATAATAGGGCTCTATCTGGGTCACTCTGCTTGGTCCTAACGAGCTCAGCTGTTTAGAGTCTTTTATGCAATTCACAAGGAGACATTGAAGACAAGAAGTCTTCTTTCCATGGGGATCTATGAGCTTCAACAGGGGATCCTGGGGAGGAGGAGGGGTGTGGGGTTATTTCCTCCAACATGTTGGAGAATGCATCCATGCAAATGTAAGCAGGGCTAAGTTGGAGGGAAAGAAGGAGTCCAGATACCATCATTTGAATTCTGGACCAGCTGTACCCAAATTTAACCCTGACCCTGAACTTCCCAACAAAATGAGTCAATCAGTCCTCCCCTTTTAACTTAACCCTTTCATTTCGGTTTTCTGCCATTTGCAACCAAAAGAATCCTGGCTAATATGGCTATTTCCTACCATTCTTAACTTTAATCTTCCCCTTTGACCAACAGCTCTGTGATATAAATTTTTACTCTAGAAAATACCTTGTAAGCAATTTAAGCTTGAATGAATATTCTGTAATTTTATTCTACATATTCATTTTTGGGGATCTGTACAAAATGTAAAAACCATTTACTTGCCCATGAGAATCTAGTATTTTCATAAAACAGCTTCTTAATTAGAGAGGTACACCAGTCTTCTTGAGATATGGATTCATTTGATTTATTTGGAGTAGAGCAGGTATGTGCTTAAAACAACAAAAATCTCCTAGGTATTCCTGGTTGAAAAACCACAGCTCTATAGGTTTCACAACTTATTTTTTAATAGCATTTTTATTAAGTCCTGGATTTGGACCTTACAAATTATGTTGATTGCAGTCTCTTCTGATAGACAAAAGTCTCAGGGAAAACTCAGCTTAGGTCATGGGCCCATTGAAAAATATTCATTGTGGCCAGAGGAGAAGAAAGCTCTATTTACTGTGACCTGGGTCACTCATATTTGGAACAAAGAGAAGCCTCACTCCCCGCCCGCCCCAAATGAATTGAATAGGATCTATCTGTGGGATGGAAGGGTGTGGTCTCCAAAGAAAGGGATGTTGGAGAAATAAGGTAATACAAGTCAGGAATAGCCAGAAGGGAGTGATGCCTAGGGCAGGCTTGGGGGAAGCGGTGACACAGTGACTCTGTGCCTTCTCTAGGCACTCTACTACCCCCCCGCCCCCCAGCGTCTGCATTTGTTCACCAACCTTCAGTTGGCGGTTTTAGGGAGGCTTCATTATGTATGTGTGATTGATTAAGCCATTGGTCCTTCATACTTGAACTCAACCTCAGGCCCCTCTCCTCTCCCCTGCAGGTTGGGAGAAGTGGCAGAAAATTTCAACCCTCTAGACAAGGGCTGGTTAACCTGGCAACCAGTGTCCCCATCCCTAAGGGTTTTCCAAAAGTCATCTCATTATTATAAAATCAGGTGTGGTCGAAAGGGCTTTGTTATGAATAACAAAAGACACCCTCTGGACTTTAAGGCTACTCATTACTTATGAATTCCAAGGGTTTAGGAGCTGGGTTCCAAGAGCGGGGACAAAGACCGAGTACATATGTCTTATTATAATTCCCAATATCATAGCTTGTAATGTTGGCTCAAAACTTAGATTGGCCAGTCACACTCATCTCCTTTGAGCCCAGAGTGTTGCAAAGAGGAACAATGTAGGTTGCATTACCCAGTAAGGAAGAGAATCATTTATGAGATAATTTTTGGATTCTCAGGTAAGGCAGACCTGTCTTCTGCTCTTTGAAATAATTCTGGTTTTGCCATTAGCATCAACACTGGAGAATTATCAGAAGTCCAGTGGTTCATGGCCTCTCTCTTTCAGGAATTATTTGTTAGGCATAGGAAGGCAGGCTTCTCTGCTTCTCCTTAGCTTTACCTTCTGGTTTGTCCCTGCCGTGGAATTGACAAATACTTTCTTTTTTTTTTTTTAAGATCTTTTTTTAAAATTTATTTATTTGACAGAGATCACAAGCAGGCAGAGGGAGGAGGAAGCAGGCTCCCTGCTGAGCAGAGAGCCCTATGCGGGGCTTTACCCCAGGACCCTGGGATCATGACCTGAGCTGAAGGCAGAGGCTTTAACCCACTGAGCCACCCAGGTGCCCTTGACAGATACTTTCAAGCAAGCTTTTGTCCAGTTTATTTTTTCTTAATTTGGATTTTGTTTGGTGCTATCGATTTTGCATATGTATGAATTAATATATATTCTTCCTGAATCATTTCATTTCCCCACGTGCTTTGGTGTTTTGGAAAAAGTAAGTCCCATCAAAGTTGCCTAAAATACACTTTTCTGCAAAAGTCATCCAATTTCTCCTTCCTGGGCATTATAGATTTGGAAGGATATTGTATTAGGGGATGGCAGAATGCCTCCCCCTACTCACCCCCGGGGAGACTGCAGAGCTGACCGATCTCATGGGGTTCTGAGGAGCCACGTGAGTGGATGGGGAAAGGAAGCAGTGCATTTGCAGAATGTGTTCTGCTCTCTGTCTCACTCACATCGCCTTCTCTCTTCTCTCTCTCTATGGTGGGCATGTCTTCCTTGGACTCACCCTTTTAGCATTTAGACTTCTGTCCCGAGATCCTCCATTTTTGGGTAGTCGCAAGCAAGTGGAGAAATACCCCGCTAGGGCTTCTTCAGGACTTCCATTGGCCCTCATCCCCTCCCTCCTACACTGTTCCATTGTACGCCTATAGCTGGGCTGCCTTACGACGTGGGGAGTTCTTCAGTGGAGCAGACACAGCACTGAGAGTAAATAGATTTGCAACCCAGGTCATGGTCTTTGATTTTAATATCATTCTTGTTGATTGCTCATTGAAGAGGGAAAAAAAATGAGAGACTCAAAGCCACTACCCCAACACTTAGCATGTCAGCATCCTAAGTCCCATTTTCTGAATTTAGGTATTCTTCGTTTATTTCACAAATATTCCTTCGCGGCCCCTCGCACGGCGCACTTCGCCTGATGCCCCTTTGTGCAAGAATGGCAGCATCCTTACCCTGGCGAAGCTTGTAATCTAGCCGGGGAGACAGAGCCAAAACCGATGATCACAGACGATCAATGGAAGGGTTGTGAATTGTGCTTATTGCAGTGTTGGGAGCAGACGGGATGCTGAGGGAGCACATTGGCAGAGGGTGGCGGGTGCTCAGGGAAAGCCTGCTAGGGGATGTGACTTTGACACTGAGACCCGTCTGTGGGGTAAGAAAGAGCAAAGTATTGCAGGCAATGGAAGCACGCGTGAAAGGCAACCGGCCAAATGACAGTGGAATAAAGCAAAAATTCCCCAAGCATGTTATTCACCAGCAATTGCAATCATATGCCGCTGATTGGCTCAAAAGAAAGTGGCAAGAGGTCTGGAAACTCATCCTGACAATGCCGTCTCGGTGCCAGGATGCGTGCGTGTGCGTTTGCTCGAGCAGTGTTGTTCCTCTTCCTCATTTTCCTAATGCCATCATGCAGCTGCCTCACCTGATGCCAGTCGCTAAATGAGGCAGCAGCTCTGGATCCAGGGAAACAAAGGGGAAGGTTGCCATAGTAACAGAGGCCAAGGAGACCGCTCCTCCTTCTGCTCACCAGAGTCCCTCTCTCGAGGGGAGGCTGTGGAGCCGCCCTGGGCCACCCAGGTCCTCCCAGCTGTGGGGCCGCCGGGCTCTGTCCCCAGCGCTCAGCTCGTTTGCCAGCCACATCCCTTACGACAGCTGGGGAGCGTGACCCAGGCCTTAGTTGCTGAGCAGAGAGGAGAGAAATGAAAGCCATTGGATGTTTCCAGAGTAGGTCTGTTCCTCTGGAATCATTCCACATTTCTTCACGGTTGCTGCCCCTTTCTGTCCCCATCATCAGCGTCCATGAACAGAAAATAGGCATCACCCTGTGTCTGAGACATTGTACCCTGACTCCATTTATCAGGTAACATCATAGTGCTCCCCGCAGGACTGGGGTATGAGTAGTTGCCCAAAGTTCTATGACACATCGCTGTTCCCACCGCTGGGAAGAGTGATTTTTTGAAATATTCATCATGTTCTGATCAATCTTAACAGATCATGGTATCTGTAAAAAGATAATACTTGACAGCAAATGAATTGAAGCTGTTTTAATTGGACTGAAGCTCCCTTGTGAGAATTTAATGTTTTTTTAATTGACATTTCCAGGAATCTATCCCAGAGAAGTTGGGATCTCCTGATGAAATGCCATCCTCACTCATCTTCCACGCTCAGAAATCACTCCTATTTCCAAGTGACATGCAAGTCTTCATGGGGTTTTTCCATTCTAGTCCTTGGTCATCTTGATTGCTTCTCTGGACTTTTAGATACTACTTGGTCCATCATTGCTTATGTTTTCCATTGTCCCGGAGATGCAGTAAAGGGACATCCCTTAAGAGCACAGAATTTGGAATCTGGTGGAACTCTTTTCTGAGGCCAGCTCTAGCAGTTACTGTTGGGGGGTGGATGTTGGCCGAGTTACTTACTTTCTGGCTGCCTAACCTCAATTGGACATCTGTAGAATGGGTATAATAATAGCATTTATTGGGGCGCCTGGGTGGCTCAGTCGGTTAAGCATCTCCCTTCAGCTCCGGTCATGATCTCAGGGTCCTGAGATTGAGCCCACATTGGGCTCCCTGGACTGTGGGCCCCCCCGAGGACAGCAGTCAGGCCCTCTTTCTTCAGATAGCACATGGCAACAATAAAAAATGATTTGTATTAATTATAACAAATGTTAAATTTTATTAAATTAAATTAATTCCATCAGTTAAGGAGTTTATTTTGTCTTCATTCCAATTATTCACAGTAGGACCTTTCCCCCAGTTTCAACTTTGGTTCTGATGGGAATTTTAAGAAAAAGTGCAATAATTTATTTTGTGGTAGCCAGTGCTCCCGTGTCCTCATATGCCTCAATTAGCAAAGTGTTTTTTTATTTCCTATTTCCCCCAATACTGGGGCTCCTATTGCTGGAAACAGATGAGAACTCTCCACATGGAACTTTCTTTGTGAAACTTTCTAAGGCTGTTTTGCTCAGCAGTTTTGAATTGCTGATTCCATAGAGAATATTCTTTAGCATGAGTGGAAGTGATGCCAATATGTACGTAAGTAAAAACAAACGTATAGAAAATAATCTCGATACAGTGCTTTATCCTTTGGAAATGCCTCAAATTATTACCTGGTAGATCTTAAGTACAAGGAATTCTTCAGAGACATTCTCTTCTTAGCTCTGACATTGGTAAGGACTCTAACTGGGAAGGAAGCTGGTCTCATGGAAGGAGAGCTAGTTCTCATGTAGACATTGGGTAAGACAGATGGTTTGGTCCATTATCGATGCCTGTTTCTCTGACTGGGTTCTAGGACCCCTAGGGATCTGAGAATATATCCTCTGCATTGGAGTGTTCCCAGGCTTAAGATACTGCCTTAATAAATCAAATTCTTTTTGTAGGAAGGGGATGGAAATGTGTGTCTAGGCAGTTGAGAAAATCATTATGGATGCCTTAAATACATTGTTCGACCTTATTTTACAGTGTGGAAGCATGATATTTTCTTTGTTATATAATTAAAAACAAAGAAGTATATCATTTAATGTGAAGCAAAAATAATATTAGCTAATGTTTGTCCGAGTATTGATTCAACTTCTAGGCACTGTTCTATATTTTACTGAAATACACAATAAAAGGCATGGGTCTTAAGTGTACTGTTCATTGAGGATGACAAATGTGTCCATTTGTTTAACAAACACCCTGTATGGAGCAGAATTGGCGAATTATAATCCCTGGCCCAGATCTAGCTTGTGGAGTGGTTTTGTGTGGCCTATGACTTAAGAATGGATTTTTACACGGGTTTTTTTTTAAAAAGAAGAATATATAATAAAGACTGTATATGGACCTCAAAGGCTAAAATATTTACTCTATTGTCATTTACAGAAAACATTTTCCAACCCCTATCAAGTACCACCACCACCTTAGAAAGTTTCCTCATGTTCTGCCCTGCAGAGGAAACGACTACTCTGATTTCTATCCCCCTAGGCTAGCTTGGCTCCTTTTGAAGTTCACAGAAGTGGAATCATATAGCATCTCCTCTTCAGGGACTGGATTCTTTCATTGAACATACTGGTTTTGAAATTCACCTGTGTTCTTTGGTGTATCTGTCGTTCATTCCTTTTTATTGTTCAGTATTATTCCATTATATGAACACATAATCTGTTTATTCAGTCTTCTGATGATGGATGCTTAAGTGGTTGTCATTCATTTTTTTATTAGACATAGTCTTCTTTTTTTTTAAAAAAAAGGTTTTATTTATTCATTTGAGAGAGAGAGAGAGAGAGCATGAGCAGGGGGTAGAGGCAGAGGGAGAGGGAGAAGCCAACTCCCCGCTGAGCAGGGAGCCTGACTGACTCGGGGCTCGATCCCAGGACTCTGGGATCATGACCTGAGCCAAAGGCAGACGTTTAACCAACCAAGTCACCCAGGTGCCCATCTTTTTGTCTGGTATGAATAAGCTTCAGTGACCATTCTTGTACACATCTTTTTAGAAACCTAAGTTTTCATTTCTTGGGGCTAAAGACCTAGGAGTGCAATTGCTGAATCACCAAGTAGATTTACTTTATAAGAAAGTGCTAGATGGTTTTCCAAGTGGCAACATGCTGTATGTTGGCACTCCCACCAGCAAGCTCACCAGGCTTTATCTAGTCCTGTCAGTTTGTCACGGCAGCCATTCCGGTGAGTGCCAGACACAGTTTCTGATGCTTTAAACTGATTGAGCCCCCCCACTCCGATCCCCGCTGGCTCTGGGAGGTTAGATGTTGTTAGTACCCATTTTACAGATCAGAAAACTGAGGTCACAGGGGTGCAGGAATCATCTCAGGTCACACAGCTGATGAGGGACCCGATGAGTCCGGCTCTTCAGCATGCATGTGGACTCACTACGTTGTGCTGTTTGGGAGTCCCTCAAGAGTCATTTCTGTACCCAGGTACTTCAGATCCATTATAGTTCAGTACCTTAACAGCATGTGGCATATTGGAGGCAACAGGTGCCAGGGATGAGAGCAATGGCCGGGACCACATGTGGGTGCCCCTCACTCCCAGGCGATGAGCAAGGCTCAGCTCAAGGAGCCCCAGAATGGGACATCTGTTTCTCATTTGCACAAAGGCTCCAAACAGCTATGGAGCACCCTTTAATAAGGGGCTCAGGTCATATTAGTTGAGTTAATGCCTTATTTGGAAATGTCTTTCAGTTAACAAGCTTTATGGAAAATGAGAATTTTGTTTTGTGTTCTTATAGCTGGTCATAAATTCAAAGTGGGTCCACAGGCAGAAGAGCAAATCCCATTTTCTTGTTAAGATCAATGATTTTCTTTTTCTGATTATTTATTTGCTTATTTTCATTGGGGTGATATTCATGTCACATAAAATGGACCATATTAAAGCGAATAATTTAGCGGTATTTAATACTTTGACAGTGCTGTCTAACCATCACCTCTACTAGAGCTAAAACACTTACGTCACCCCGAAAGGAGACCTGTACCCATAAGCAGTGATTCCCCTATCCTCCTGCCCACCTCTGCACCTCCTTCCTGGCTCTTGGCAACAACTGGTCTGCCGTATATTTGTACAGATTTTCCTAGGCTGCATGTTTCATAGAAATTATATGACGTGTGATTTCTGTATCTGGCATAACACCTAGCATCAGGTTTCCAGTGCTCAGCTGTGTTATAACATGCATCAGCGTCTCATCCCTTTTAATGGCTGAATAATATTCTGTTCTAAGTATAGACCACAATCTGATTCATCAGTTGATGGCCCCTTCGGTTGTTTCTTCTTTTTGTTTATTGTGAATAGTGCTGTTATGGATGTGAGTATCCAGGTATCTGTTGGTACAGGGATCTGAATGCTGGTGTTCAGTTCTTTGGGATATGTCCAAGGTCTGTGTGTTTGAAACTGCAGTCTATGGAGTTAAACAAAGCTGCTGGGTAGTGGTGGGGGGGCAGGTCCCAGGAACTCCTAGGTGTGAGAACCGCTCTGTGTTTCCTTTATACCAAATGCAACAGTAGAAAAGTCTCTTTGAGGTTAATATGAAGGAAACATCATTTAAAACTTGCTTATCCATGTGGGAAAAAAGTGACCAATAGTTTATTTCAAAGCTCAGTGAAGCCTAGAGTAATCTGCTAAATAAAAATGTTCCACTGGGAAGCATGGATGCAGGAAGTCAGTTTTCCCAAGCTCTGTAGGGCATTTTCTCTTGCCATGTCACAGAATGCCTTCACTGGGGCAAACCTCCTTTCCACATTCCTTTCGTTAGTGAGGGCTGGATAAAACACAGGATGCCTAGTTCAATTTGAATTTCAGATACGCAATGAATGACTTTTACTCTACGTACATCCAAAATATTGCATTATCTGTCGTTTATCTAATCTTCAGACTGAACTGGGCATCCTGGATTTCTCTTTGCTGCATCCAGCCACGCTATTTTTGTTGCGCGAGGAGAAGGCATCTGAACTACAGTGAATTGTGGAAGCTGGTCTATCAGCAGAGATGCTTTGCTCACTCATTTTCCTCTGAGAGAGCCATTTCCCTTTTTATATAAATAATGTAAAAATTTGGAGATAAAGTATGTGGAGCATAAGGTGAAATGGAGCCTTTACAATGTAAAGTGCTTTCTCCCTGGCCCTAGTTCATTAGCAAAATCTAGTGATTTAAATTACCCAGCTAACCTCTTCCGCCACTGGAGGGTTATAAATCAAGTAGGTGGCCACTACCTGAAGGAGTTGCAGGGTCTTTGCGGGAGGTCCTCATCAAGCTAAGAGGGGCAGAAAATTTTCTATTACTGTGTCATGCGTAAATGGTAATGCTCACACTTCCACCCAGAGCATATTATGTCTAGGCAATCCACTTGCTAAAATAAAAGGAACAAAATAGGGACGCATTCACTACTTTGCCTTAGGCGGAACAAGTAAGATGGCGGCCATCTCTGTGCACATGTCTGGTGCTGTGTGTCCTCGTCACGTGGCCAGATAGAGGCAGACTCAGTGGGAAGCAGGAAAATGAAAAGGTATTTGTCTGTCTGTCTGTCTTCCTTTATTTCCGTCTGTCTTTGTGCCTTTATTTTGTGTGAAATTTTGAGAGATGAATTCTATTTTCTGTTAATTTAATGGCTGTCATATCGCATTATATCACATGGCTTGGATCATAACAATGAGATGTTAAGGTTTAAATTAATAATATTGCAACACATCACTTGATAAAGCAGTGTGCTTAATCCTATCTAGGCTGCTCAGGTAACCTGACTTTTGCCCAGTGCCTTGCATCTGCAGAGTGCAGTGGAATTACCCAAGTTCAGCTGCAAACAACCTATAATTGTGAACTGAGTGCTTGAGCTTCATGGTAGAAAAACATTCATTTAATATGCTGGTGAGATTTAACAAATATATATATATAATAGTTGGGGAGGGTAGGAACGGGGACTCTGAGGTTTCTTCCTTTTTTTTTTTTAAGATTCTATTCATTTATTTGACAGAGAGAGAGTGAGTGAGCACAAGCAAGGGGAGCAGCAGGCAGAGGGAGAGGGAGAGGCAGGCTCCCCGCTGAGCAGGGAGCCGATAGGGGGCCTCGATCCCAGGACCCCGGCATCAGGACTGGAGACAAAGGCAGCTGCTCAACCAACTGAGCCACCCAGGTGCCCGGACTCAGATTTCTGAGTGGTGTTTTCGGTTCTAGAAATATACCCAACAGATACCCATTTCATGTAGAGTTGCCTTGCAGGTGGTGGTAGCTAAAGCCACCTGGGAAATGGAAATGGGGGTGTGGGTAAGAGAAGATCCTTCAAGCAAACTGTGGATCTGATGAACTGTTTAGAAGTCATATCCACGGACAGCGACCTGAGAACCCCTATGTCACCTCCCCTCCTCCTCCCCCGGACAAAAACAAAAACAAAAACAAAAACAAAACTCAAAACCCCAAACCAACTGCAGCATGAAGACAGGACCCAAACCATTCCAGGTTTGGAAGAGAATCAAATCGGATGGCTAAGAGGAAATCGAGTCTAAGGCACATCAAAAAATACTCCTTACCCAAAGCAGATTGTTCTCCCTGGGCTTTTCTTCATGTGCAGATGCTTTCACTATGAAAACAAAACACAACAAAAAATAACTACTCATTCTAGGAACTAAGAGAGGCATTTTGGAAATCCAAAGAATTAGTCAGTGGGCCCTAATAGGGAGGCTCTGCACAGGGCAGGTTCTCTGGAATCCCTGGGGACCTCCCCCACCTTCGCCTGTGGGGCCGGCCCCCCAAGGCTCCCCGGAGCCCCTGCCCTCTTCCTCAGGCCGCCCGCATTTCCAGACATCACCGGCCCAGGGTAAACAGACAGACAGAGGAATTGTATGTGGCCTTCATTAGGGTGGGTTGCCCATTGTCAAATTATTTTCTACCTGACCTGCGGAGCGCGAATGCAAATCCGCCACCCGGGGCGCGGCTTCATTTGCAACTATCGATTCATGTTTGTCTGCGAGTTCAAAAACAGTTGTCTTTGAAGCTTCTCCCATCGATGCCTGGCTTCCTTGGTCCAGGTGGCTCGGGATCCCTGGCCGTCATTTTGATCTGTGCATTCCCACCGCCAAGGAGGGTCATTCCAGGTAACTTAAAAGCAAGATACAATCAGGGCGGATTTGGGAATGAAGTCTTTGCCTTGTCACATTAATGCGGTCCTATCAAGTGGCAGTTTATCAGGAGCCACCTCACAAGGTTTTAATGAGCATGCTGCCTGTTCTTATACAATACTAATTAATCCCATTTTTTCACACTGCCGTGATTGCTTCATGAAACCCACATTGTTTTATACTCAGTAGCAAAGCGGCTCTTACTGATTAAATCTCCTTGCCTGTGATGGAGCCTGACAACTGAATTATACCTTGCTCAAAATAATAATGGGTATCAGCTAATAAATACGGTTTAACACACACAAAACTATGCAGCCAAAATCATACCACAAAATAGGAGTTTGACTTATAGGCTCAGCAGTGTTTCATTAAACATCTGTATTATAATTCACTGGTTTTCCAACTGATGTAATAACTTAATTGATGAGAACAAAGACAAGCTTATTTATTCACCCAATTGCTTGCTTCTTGACTAACGTTTTTCCTGTGTGTTATTGTGGAAATAAATATGCAATATTCTTTTTATAGAAGTCTAATCTAGGTCCTTTTCTTCCCCCCTGTTGAGAAGTCAGCATCACCCTGTATATCTGACGATTCCTTGCTGCTTTGCAGCGGGAGCTTTTTGATAAGGTGGGTTCTGGTGTTTGCCCTGATGTCTACACTGGCTGGCAGTGGGGAGAGGGGAGAGGTTGTCCAGCCTGTGGGTGGTGCTCACAGCCATAGACTTCAGACTGAACTGGGCATCCTGGATTTCTCCATAAGGGTGACTACAGACTCCCACTGAAAACACACACACACACACACACACACACACACACACACACACGAAAAAATTTCATCCAGGGCCTTAAATTAATTCCACCAAGGCTGAGATGATTCTGCACAGGTCATCAATGATGTGGACACTTACCCCCAGCTTGTGTTTCCACACCCCAATTTTTTTTTTCACACCCCAATTTAAGTGGCACCACGAGCAAGTAAAGACGATAGAATCGTGGGCGGCATTTTTTTCTTTGTATAAGGCTTGCGTTAGCTGGGGATAGAAGTTAAAAAGGGACCCAATTGCATAATTGTTTTAGCTCTCGATTGTGTCTTTTTCAAGACAGTCTCTGTCTTAAATATGCAGAGAGCGTGAGCTCTCTCCTTTCTCTTCCTGTGAGGTAGGGATTACACAATGGCTGTATTTCCCGCTGATGAGTCAGGCCCCCAGTCCATGCTCTGCCACGCCCCCTGACCTTCTCACACTGGTTGCACCATATTGTAACCGCCTTCTCAGTTTTCCATCCAACTCAGACCCTGTGAGCTCTGTGAGGATGGATGCTTTCAAATACTACTTACTAAGAGCTTATTACGTTTCAAGAATGATTCTAAGCATGGAGAATAGCCTGAAAAACAAGAGAGGAAGTCCTTGCTTTCATGGAACTTGTAGTCTCTGGAGGGAATAGGCAAGAATCAAGGAAGGAAGCACATAGACCATGCATTATGTGAAATTTCCAAGTATTATGAGGAAGAATCAAGCAAATGGAGAGATACGTTGCATGTGTTTTTCACTTAGTAGACACTCATCAAGTAATGGTTCACTCTTTGCAAACTGTTGTGTTGATTCCATATTCTTGTACTATATCTATTCTTTCTTTTTGATAAGGTTTAAGAAGAAGTGGTACTTCCAAGAAATTTTCCCTGAACACATTATCCTTTCTTTGTTTTGGCTTCATCAAATGTACACTGGTTACGAACATCTAACTGATTCTTATCTCTTTCCTCTGACCTCGCTGTAAAAACTCTTTGGTGGAAGGCCATCTCTTGGTCTGTCTTTGAAGCAGTCATTATGAGATTGAACAATTATCCAATATCTACATCTCCTGCCTCTTACTCAAATCCTATTTCCATATTTCTAAGATCCGCAAGATATCCATGTGGATACTACATTGTTTAGTTTATTTTTTTCTAAGATTTTATTGATTTATTTAAGAGAGAGAGAGTGACAGAGAGAGAGAAAAAAGGAGAGCCCACCTGAGCATGGGGAGGGGCAGAGGGAGAGGGAAAATCAGACTCCCTGCTGAACAATGAGCCTGACTCGGGGCTCGATCCCAGGACCCTGGGATCATGACCTAAGCTGAAGACAGACACTTAACACACTGAGCCACCCAGTGGCTAAACACACTCGCTGTTTAGTTTAAATAATTTTCATGCCCATCTCTTGTGTCACCATTGCCTGATAGATGCTAACACAAAGTCTAATGATCCCTATGTGACAGTTCCCTCCTGCAACCTCTAATTCTTTCCAGTCATGGGAGTGAGATATCCTGACACCAATTATCACTTAGTATAAGTCACATATCTCTGCCTCTTAAGGCATTCTGTCTCCAAGTCCTGTTGCCACTTATGTTTATGGATCTCTACCCCCTGCCTTGTTTCTATTCCCTCTACCTCTAGATTGGCCAGGACCTCATTATTTCCTACCACACCTAAAAAGCATTTCTGATTCTAGCATCTTCTCCCTGAAATGTCATCTCCATGCTACATCCTGAAATGTTACTTTCAGCAAATCTCTCCCTTCCTTCAGGACTTCTAATGACTATGGAGAAACATGGGCCCAGAAAACCTGAATTTTTTTTTTAAGCCCAGAAGTATAGATTTACATGTGAAATCTTATGAGTTTGAAAAATTGGCAAGTCGGTCCAAGAAGTTTTAAACCTTATGCAGACCATTAAAAAGTCTGGCTGGACCACTGCTTAAGAATCTTTGATCTACGTTTTTGGATGTCTTGTTTTCCTGTCTTAGACCTGCCGTTCTCCCACTTCTCTGAATTTGGCCCCCTCCTCCAGTGCTCATCTCAAATCATCTAGGAAAATGTTCCCCTCCCATCTGTCTATCTGCAGCCATCTGACTTGAGATCAGCTGCTTATAATGCTTCTTAGGAAAAGGGGTCATAATTTATTTCTATTTTGAGTCATCCAGCCCATTAGACCCAGAAGGAAAGGTGTCAGATAAGAGAGGTTAAGTACTTAGTTTTTGAGATATGAGAAGTCTGATGTGGACTTGGCTCTGTCATTTGTTTGTTTGTTTGTTTTTTAAGATTTTATTTATTTATCAGAGAGGGATAGAGTGAGAGAGCACAAACAGAGAGAGCGGCAGAGGGAGAGGGAGAAGCAGACTCCCTGCTGAGCAGGGAGCCTAAGGCAGGGCTCAGTCCCAGGATCCTGAGATCATGACCTGAGCCAGAGGCAGATGCTTAACTGACTGAACCACCCAAGTGCCCCTTGGCTCTGCTATTTACTATGTAGTTATGGGCTCAGGCATCTCTACACCATGAAGCTTCAAATTCTGTGCTGGTGGTTGCATCACTGTGGTGTCTTACACCATGTGCCTCACCTCATAAACTGCAAGACATCAGTGAGAGAGCTCCATGTAAATTAACATCCAGAGTGACAAGGAAGTAAGCCTGCATTCATGATTAGCTGCTGTTAATACGACAATTGGGGTTACATTTACTACTGAATTCATAATAACTCTTTGTTCTGTGGGTAATATAGTTGCTGCTGAAACATAGGCTATGAGCAAAGGATCCACAAGTAAGAAAATGTAATCTAATAAATGATTGGACACTTATGCTGTGTTAAAAATGCATCTGGTCTCATAGGTAGCAAAAACATGGCCAGAGTTTACAATGTATGTGAAACGTAGGAAATATAAAAACTTTTTTTTAATCGTACAGGTAATTATTAACCTTTATGTTTACTTTTGTGAGTAAGAATTACAAACACAAAGTAGGACAGTACCATAAGCCTCCATGCACCTCTCACCCAATCTCAACAAACTTCAGCTCTTACTTGGTCTTGTTTTGTCTAAATTTCCACCCATCTGGGATTATTTTTATGAAAATCCCAGGTGCGTCTCTACTTTGCCCGTAAATATTTCCATATAAATCTATAAAAGCGAAGGGGTCCTTTAAAAGTAGCCATTATTACACCTAAGGTGATTCATAATAATTCCTTTATATTATCAAATATCCGGTCAGTGTTCAGTTTGTTTTTAGAATTTATTGGAGGGGCACCTGGGTGCCTCAGTCAGTTAAGTGTCTGCCTTCGGCTAAGGTCATGATCTTGGGGCCCTGGGATTGAGTCCCACATTGGGCTCCCTGCTCAGTGGGGAGTATGCTTCTCCCTCTTCCACTGCCCTTCCCCCCACTTGTGCGTGGGCTCTCTCTCTCTCTCCCTCTCAAATAAATAAATAAAAATATTTTTTTAAAAAAGAATTTATCTGAATCTGGATTCAAAACAGCCCACATATTGCAATTGACTGACTTGTCTCTTAACTCTCTCTAACTGAGCAGCCTTCACCTTCTCTTTTTTTTCCCCTAAAATGTATGTGGTCATCTATGCTGCAGTTTGCCCTGTAGAATCTTCCAAGTCTGGATGTTTCACCACCCAGTATTCATCATCACAGTATTTCACCATCAATTTCACCATCACAGTATCACATAACACACTCCTCTGTCTACCGCATTTCCCATAAATTGTTTGACAAATAGAGGTTTGATATGATCTGGGCTTGTTTTTTTTGTGAAGAGGAGGACACTTTCAGAGGTGAGGTCTGTATGTCTATCAGGAGGCACTTGATGTAGAGATGTTTCTCTTTTTTTCCAGTGTAGGAGCCATTGATGATCATTGAAGAAATTCATTTTTTTTATTCTTGCCAAATGGAATATTTTCATCCAAATCAATCTTTAAAAATATTAAGCCTAAGCAAAATGCTTTATTATTTTTGTATTTATATCTAGAACCTAGTAGACCTTCCAAGTCTTCCAAAGTCTAGGAGACTTTCCAAGAGCAGATTCATTCATTCCTTCATTCAAAGGTGCAAGGAGATACACTAGTACCTAGGGTAGGTACCAAGAAGACACTAGTGCTGCTTTGGAAAGATACCAACCGAAGGGGGGGCAGAGGTCAGTGGGGGAAGATGTTTGTGGGTACAAATAATTAAAATCAATATTACTTGAGGACTCAAGAATGGAAGTGCAGAAGAAGGAATGGGTACCTTTGCCTATGGAGGTCAACGGCTTAAACAGCTGGATCAGGAAGGACAAATCAAAGTTCACTAAATGAAGAGATAATTGTAATGGCAGCTCAACAGTACTAATACTTAATACTTACAAATATTTCCCTAAGCATTTTGCAAGTGTTAATCCATTCTTCTAGCTCCATAATTCACTAAGTTAATTGAGGCTCAGAGTGGTTAAGGTTCGTGCTCGAGGCCACATAGTGAATAGGAGACAAGTACTTAGGGAAATATTTTATATTTCACAGTTTACTGATAGAGCCCTCTTGGAGGCAGCTGTACTATTTAGGGTCAACTTTTTCAGGAGTTTCCTGGTGAAGACTGGCTCCATCATGCCCTAAGAGTTACTATCCATTTTCCCTGATAACCGCAAGCCATATGGTAGGGCATCAGTGATAGCCCAGTAGTAAAAAGTGAGGTTGGTAAAGGGATCTGGTCTGTTTTCAGTGGATTAGACATGGCTACCCCAAATCACACACTAAGCAATAATTTGGACTTCTGTGTGCAGCAGGGTTTCAATAATCACGTGAACTATCGTTCATCGATTCTCTAACCGATGTCTAACTTCAACTGATAAAACTAAAGGTGAATTTTGTTAACATTTGTCCATTTGCTTAACTCCTCACTTGAGGTTTCTCCATAGTTACGGGGGAAATTTAGATACACCATTGTTGAGGATTTGGATTCTGAGAATGGGGATTTCAAGTTATGATATGCCATAAATATACCTAAGAAAGAGTGTGAAATGAGTGCTTGAAGGGTTAGCATCCACCAAGTCATGAAACAATGGAGATGCGAGGTCATTTTGTCCAGTCCTCTGCCTCCAGAAAGTGGCATTTACCCAAGATCCCTCCAACTGTAGAGCTGCACTCATTAATCAGAAAATACATATTATATTTCTGTTGCCATGAACCCTGGGAAAAGAGTGTGTTCACCTAAATTTGCACTTAACCAAGTCAAAAATGTTAGAGAAATATGTGACAACATTTGATGAACTTCAGGGAGGCAGCAATAAGCTCCTTTTTCCCTACGGATATTCTTCTCATTTTTCAATTTAGGTATTAAAGTTATCTGTGCACTTAAAAAATCAGACTTCGAAGTCTTAAAGGCAAAAAGAGCTTTTTTTTCTCCTTAGGTACTTGGACCTATTAAGAATATCTGCAAAATGTAAAAGAGCTATGCAGAAGTCATCCAAAGCACCCATTTATATTATGATAAGCTTTAATCACACAAAGTTGCACTCGTGTTAAGAAAAAATAAGTATCATTTCATTGTTCAGGTTTTTTTTCCCTCGAGTTTTGTGCATTGATAATAATGAGAATGTGTGGAGTAATGAGCCCAGACGTGATGGACAAGACAGAAAGATGATTTATCATTTGGGGGGTTTTATGCAGGAAAAATATATAGGCATCAGGGAATGAAGTCTCAGGATGTAATTTATTAGACAAGAAGGGGATCTAGGTCTCTTGCCTTGGCAAGGTACAGTTGCCTCCTGGATGATACGGGGTGATTTAGGTATTTTGAGGCTAAGAGGTATATATAAAAGGATGGATGTTCACTCCACTCACATAAGCGCCAGGGACAACTTTAGACTTTGTGAATTAGAAAAGGCTAAATCAAGGTTTGGGGAGCTATAGGGATCAGGAGGAAGATTAGGGAGAAGCCCACATGTCTCAGTTTTATTGAGAAGTAGTACACTGGCCATGATTATTGTGCTGTGTTTGGATGGGTCACCCAGTAAGTGTCCCTATAAACAGGAGAATGTGGTTTGTGTGATGGTCCTCGCTTGTCTTCTCATCATTAGATTTGACTGCCTTTTAGTTTACAGGTGAATACCTGCTCTCCAGTCGGAGAATGTGATTGAGAACAATAGATATAAAGTGTTCTCAGCAACCAAAGTAGGCCTTTCCAGCTCCGTTTTCCTCCCTTTACATATTACTAAAGCATTTTGTCCTTTTCACCTACCAAATTCACCTGTACAAATGTGAAAATGATCAAAAAGATCCTCTTCATGCTTTCTGAGAACAATGAAACAAAGACATTCAGTTTCATAATTAAGTAGACTCACCCTTTGTTGAGTGGCTGTGGCCCCAGTGGATGAAATTTACTGACATTCTCAACTCGATTTGCAACCACGGATCTGCACTTACCTCCATCCCTTAAGAAATGCATCACGGTCTTACAAACCCTCAAACTGAAGCCTATCACAGAACCTCCTCTTCCTTCCATGTTCTTGGCCACTGTCAGCACTTAACCTTCCCTTCTTGCTGCTCTGTAATCTACACACCCTATAGCCACCAGAACTATGGCAACTTGCTAAGATGCTGCCTGGATCAGATGTAAACTGGATCACATCAATCCTTTGCCCACGATACTCTGCCTGCTCCCATTTTAATTCAGTAAAATCCAAACTTCTCTGTATGGCCTCCAAGATACCAGAAGCTCTATTTCCTTATCTTTGTCTACCTATATATTATCTATATATCTACCTATATATATTATCTACCTGTCAAAGCTCTTCCATACTGTCCCCCTCTCTGTCTTGCTGCTCTAGCCACATTATTTCATTTCTGTCCTTCCAACATGAAGGTTCTTTCTGCCTTGGGAACATTATATTTCCTGGGCCCTCTACTTAGAATACTCTTCCCATGGCTGCCTTCATATCTCCATTCTTGTTTCAGCCCTTCTAAGAGAGGCCTTTCCTGACCCATCAATCTAAAGTTTCCTTTGGTTACCCTCATCCCATTAATCTGATGGTATTAAATGTTCTTAGCTTTCTCAAAGCAGGCTTTTTGGTTGTCTTGTATACTGCTCTAACGCAGAGCTGGAAAGAAGGCCTGTTACATGGTCAGGACTCTAATATGTGTTAGAAGAAGGAAAATATAAATCTAAGTTATCATGAGAAATCATTATTCTTGGGCTATACCAAGACATGGTGGTATATTAGAAGGAGTGTAGGGGCATTAGGACCTGAATCTGCTTCTAAACTTTGCCACTTGATTGCCACGCGCTATCTTGTTGGAACTCTGTGACAGATTACAAATGGCCACAGATTCTTGACCACGCCTCTCATTAAGAGACAGAATAAAAATCCTTCTCCAAATTAAGTCTGGCCTTGGCCATGTGACTTGCTTTGGTTAGTGGAACATCATCGTTCGTTGTGATGGGTTGGGCAAGCAAAGGCTTGATCCAAGTCCCCACTGGGCTCTGCCCTGACACCACCATTCAGCAAGAAAGCCAGTTTGGCTGATATAAGTAAACCCATGGAGGTGAACCAAGGTGTTCTAGCTGATAGCCAGAAGCACCTGCTGGACAGATGAGCAAGGCCATTTTGTTTTGTTTTTGTTTGAAAGATTTACGTATTTGAGAGAGAGAGAGAGAGAGAGAGTGAGCTCATGAATGAGAGAGGCAGAGGGAGAGAGAATCTCAAGTAGATTCCACAAGTAGAGCATGGAGCCTGACACAGGGCTTCATCTCACAACCCCAAGATCATGACCTGAGCTGAAATCAAGAGTCAGACTCCACCGACTAGGCCACCCCGATGCCCTGAGGTGATTTTTTTTAGAAGACTTTATTTATTTGAGAGAGGGGGTGGAAGGGGAGAGGTCATAGGGAGAAGCAGACTCTCCACCGAGCAGGGAGACTCGATCCTGGGACTCCAAGATAATGACCTGAGCCAAAAGTCATTTGCTCAGTTGCTTAACCAACTGAGCCACCCAGGTGCCCCCCAAGGCGATTTTGAACATTACAATACACCTTCCCATCTGATTGATTGCGGTTGTATGAATGCCAAACAAAATGACCAGAGAAACTTCTGCCAACCTACCAAATTGTAAAAATATTGCAGTGTTGTTTTTTTAAGCCAGTACTTATTGGGGGTGGTTTGTTGTCCAAGATTGTTGGGAGACCAAGCGAAATAATGAAGTTAATGTCCAGTGCTTTTTTAGTTCATAATAGGAACTCAGTCCTTCTTAGTCCCCTGTCATTTTCCTAACTCTGAATTTGACCACTGGCTTGTTTTTTTTTTTTTTTTGGTTAAGAATCTGAGTGTGCCTTCTGTGCTAATATGACCATGTGGACTAATGGTATTTATAAAATATGTTTGAGGATTGATCCTATCGTGCATGATAGAGGTGGGGATTTAGATCAATTAGACTCATTCCATGACTATTTCTTAGCATGATTCAGGTGGGGTACTGAAACATTGGAGCAGTCTAGGAATACATGTAATATAAAATAATAGCTGCCATTTATTAAGCACCCACTGTGTGTCTGGAATCATACTAAAGTACTGTGTATATATTGCCTTGTGTGTGTTTGACATCAACTCTATTTTGCAAAGGAGAAAACTAAGGTTCATATAAGTTAAAGAATTTGTCCATGATCTCACAGATAGTAAATGTTGAGCCCTGGTTGGTCTGATTCCAAGTCACTGGAAGTTAGCCTTCAGTAGAGGGTTAAAATTCCACTGTGAGAATGGGGACAACCTCTGGCAGAGGGGTTAGACTGTTGAGAAGACATAATCAGTGCAGACAGTGTTTGCCACAGAACCAATAACCAGTATATCAATTGTGAACATTATGGGAGTTCAGATAAGGACAGTGTAGACCAGGTTGTTCAGCAAAATAAGGCTTTCTAGAGGAAGAAGGACTAAGGGGGGGGGGTGGGACCTCCATGACCTATAACCTCTACTACCTAGCCCATACTATGAGTTTAGACTCCATGCTAAAAGTGTTACATGCATCCTTTATTTAATTCTTGCAGTAACCCTATGAGGTAGGGATGATTGTGATTCCATTTTCAGATGAGGATATCAAGGCTTACAAAGGAGAAGTTACTTAACTGAGATTATACAACCGATTTTTGGCAGACTTGGACTCTAGATGCTGGTGATATTGAGTGTAGCATATCCGTACAGCATCATCCCTGAAAAGTGCTGGTGGTTCCAGAAGATAAGTGATATTTAGGGGATTTGGAGCAGCATTGGGCAGAAGAGTGCTGTGTGTGTGTGTGCGCACAAGTGTGTACTGTTTGTGTATACACATTTGCGTACATGTAGAAGATCAGGAATCAGTAAAGGATACTGTGGAGAAATAACAATAGTTTAGGCCAATATTGGGAGGGGATAATAAATATAAATTTAAATTCCTATAATGGGGCAGGTTTAAGTATATAAAAGACTTGCAATAAGTTTTGTTGTCATCGTCTAACCAAGATCCATTTTCCATTCTTTTGGAACAATACTCTTTTGACCTCTTGAGAACCATGCTTTCTCTCTTCTTAGTGTCTGTGGCCTGGCTGGGATTTAGGGGGAGATCCTTACCTGAGCCCTGAACCCTCTAGGACAGAGCTATTGGTTGATAGGCCCATCAAACCAACCAAGCCAAGCTGTGCAGGGCTCTTTCTGTTGGAATTAAACAGGATGGGACATGGGATGAGACAGGTTGTGGAACCTGGTGATAAAGCCTGCTTGGAGAAGAGCTATGTTCAGAGATGGCAAGAACCATGATTTGAGGGCTCCAGTTCAGCCCCGGGTCCAGCCAGAGCTAAACCAGTACTGGGGGTGGACTTTCCAGTTACGGAAACCAGGAAGGCCCCAGGAATAATTAAGCCAGTTCAAGTTAAGAGTTTCTATGGCTGGTCACAGGGAACAAAAAATCTTAATGTAAGATTTTTAAAATTTTAATTAACTAATTAATTAATTTTTACAAATACACTGAAACTTTTATTCACAAATCTAATTTAAGGAAGCCTCATGTAAGATATAGTTGGGAAGCAAAGAGAATTTAAAATCACTGGCTTTGATGTCAGTAGACCTGAGTTCTAGCCTTGGTTCTATTGCTTTACTTACAGAGGTAGTCACTGATCCAGTCACTTAACAAACTGCGTATGTACTTTTTGTATGCTAGGACTTCATTCCATTTGAGCATGGGATGTATAAACAAGGAAATTATTTGCTATGTGATTTGGGGGAAGTTATTTCCATTGTCTATGCTCTAGTTTCTTCCTTTACAAAATGAAAATAGTAATTGTAATTAATCTTATTGTGAATGAATGAATGAATGAATAATATTTTGAGTCATATTGTGCCCTTCAGAGAGGTAAGATCATCTAGGGAAAGGTATCTACTCTGAAGATGTTGATTGGGAAACAAAGGTATATGCGCCCAGGGTTACAAAGTCTTTCCTGCCTACATGGGCCTACCTTTGATGAACTCTAAAGGTCATTCCTAAGTGTGCAGTATTGGTTAGGATACAGAAAAGGCTGCTCTTGTAACAGATCCAAAATTACAATGGCTGAATCAAAGAAGTAATTGGTTTGTCTCTCATGGAACTTTCCAGAAGGCCATGCAAGGCCAGTATGTCAACTCAAAGGTATCAGGGACAAGGCTCTCTTTACCTTATTGCTCTGCTACATCTAAGGTGCAGCTCACTTCTCTGTGGTACCGACTTCAGCCTCCTGGTCAAAGATGGCTTGTGACCTTGCCGATGCTCCTGCTTTCGAGAAGGCAGGAAGGGAGAAGAGAGGGGAACCCGCCTTTCCCACTGAGGGCATGACGTGGAAGTTGGAAACTTTCGTTCTGCTCGTGTCTCTTTGACTAGAACCTAATTATGTGGTTACACTGAGGTACAAGGGAACCTGGGGGATGGAGTCTTTAACTGGGTGGTCTTTTCAGATAAAAACTACTCTCACTACTGAAGAAGGGGAAAGTAAGTACTGGGGAAACCCAGCTCACCCCGCCGCGTCTATTATCTTGTACAAGAAGGAAGTAACCACACATTCATTAGCTCCAACTGTGTTCTTGGTCCTGGGTTTCAGTCATTCCTCGGGCAGCCAAGCGGGTGCACTTCCACTTGGCCCGCGCTGTAAATCCTCTTCCTTTGCAAAGAGCATGTGAAACACACAGAACCAGGACCACTGGCCTCTCCTGAGTGTGCGCGTCTGTGTGTGTCCAGAGTCATTCTTTGGTGACTAACAGACCCGCTCATCCTTTATATTAGCTTCTGCCTTATTTCATAATTTTTTAAAGGAAACTCTCCTCTCAGGCAGGAAAATCTAATTATGCAGTGACAGCAGTTGGCTGACTCGGGCACAACACAACATGTCAATTTTCAGTTGCTTACACGGTCTCACAGAAACTGTTAGAAATTGTTTTGAAATCTGGCATACATTTCAGTCATGTTAATTCCTACAACTGTGCCAAACTTGATGAAATTTGGCTCCTCCATACTCCAGGGAAGGTGGGGGATTGGGAAAGGCAAGTTTTCTTTTCTTTCTTTTTTTTTTTTTTTTTCCTGGCAGTGACATCATCTCCTCATCCTCCTCTTATGATGAACAGTGTCCTCAAACAAGCCCAGAAGTAATATAACTTTATATTTACAAGACTGTGTGACAAAATTACTGCGAGAGACTGGAGCTGGATGAAACTATTAAAGAAATGCAGATGGCATAATGTTTTTTTTTTCCCCTTCCAACAGATTTGTGCCAGATGTGTGAATATTGATAATTTCTCTGGGGCTCAACTCAAGGCACAATATAGGTTTCTGTTTGATGGGGGAATGAGAGAGTGAGAATCCATCCCAGTGATGGTATTTACAGGAAATGTTTTGCCTCTTCTTCCAAATCTGTCAAAGCAGAACCAGAGATCCCAAATTTCCAAATGAGCCTCTGAGTCACCCTTTGTTCTGGACCCAATTTTTATCTCCCTAGTAATTGACAGACTGGAAAATTCATTTGTGAAAACATGTGGTAGAATTCTAAAAGTAAAGTCTCTCAACTAGCTAAGCCTGTCTTTGTGTATCAATTTAGGGCATGAGTGATACCAAAATTTCAGAAAGCATCTTGGGAAGGTATCTATTTTATCATAGCTTCTCTTTATTAACTTAGTAATAAAAATACTTTAATGGAATAATAATTTGCAGCCCTTACAATGAGAAAACCTGAAAAAAAAAAAAGCTTTTCTATTGTTCTTTTTAATTATTTTGTGATGAGTGAATCCATTTTAAAACATGATTCTGGGAGCTAGAAAGTTTCAATAAAGTTCAATTTCTTCATCCAACTTTGATTTTTCTTATATCAGAGAGAAATCTTGAAAAGATTTAAAAAGAAAAGAGGAATATTGATCATTCCTAGAAAGATTCAGCTTTGCAAGTTGATTTCAAAATCAGTAAAAAATATTTTTTGAATACCTTGGATCTTCTGTGAAGCATTTCCAGTAACTTCAAATTGAGGAAGACATACTAAATGGGAAAAAAATAAGTTGAGAAATAAAGAAGGCAGGGGAGAAGACAGAGTAGATCAAGAATTAGAAAATGAGGAATGGAAATTGTTCAGGGCTTTGGGAATACCTATTTGCTATGGTTGCAACTTAAATTTGTCTTTTAGCTTCTTGGCAGCCGTAGCAAAAACGGAGGCATGATCACTCACATTATTTTCTTTCTCAGAAAGAAGAGACTGCAACACTTCCTTAGTTCCTTGTTTCCCAAGGACGTTGGGCACTGTGTGGTTGTCAAAACTAAGAGGGGAGCTTCTGGCCTCTAGTGGGTGGAGGCCAGGGATGCTGGTAACTGTTCTCTAATGTACAAGGGGGCCCCATACAACAAAGGATTAGCTGGCCCCAAAGTTCAGTAAGCCAAGGTTGAGAACCCCAGGGTTATAAAGTCAGTTTTTTATGTGGATGTTCATGATGTTCCCTATGAGATTCCCATAGCACATGGATTTGGAACCAGACAAGTCTGGGTTGAAATCCATGTTCCACCACTTTACCAGCTGTGTAATTTTTGGCAAGTTAGTTAACCTCTCAGAGTCTCAGTGTCGTGGAGGTAATTATAGAAATCCTACAGGGTTGCTATAAGGATTAGCAGGAATAATGTTTATAGAACATCTAACAGTTCTTGGCACATTGTAAAAGCTTGGTGAAGTTTCACTTTTAAAATGGTCCCATGGGCAGAGAGGATAGCACTAAAGTGTTATTCCCTAAAATGCTGATGCTTTGGGAGGGACTGTGGGACAGCTCTGTTGTGAGCTGTTTAATCTAGTGATAGACCTAGGAAAGCCTAGATATGTGGATGAGATGCATATCATGATCGACCTTAAACACCACCGGTGTGCTGGTGAGTCCAACTCTTCAGAGGGCTGTGATTGGGAGCTCTTGATTGAGACTTGCACTGAATTTTCTAGAAACCAGACACATGAGTGGTAAGACGGTATATTAAATACCTATCTGCTTGGCGCCTTTGCCAGGTACCACGTGGTTCACACGGTCTTGATAGACTCCTAATCTACTACAGACGATACGGATTCAACCTGCATTCCACCCTTTGGAAACATATCCAGGGGTCACGACTTCAAGATTTAGGAGATTTCTTTTGAAAATAGCAACTACAAAGAAATCTTGAATTCCAAAGTAAAATAAAGAAATAAATAAAAGCAATAGTTTTGCTACTGTTTTAATTTACAATAGGTCACTTTACTCTTTGGCATATTACTAGCTATTAAAGCCAATTTCAAAATTTCTGTGGCTTGATGCAATGGAAGTGTATTTTTATGTCAGCAGCAGAGGGAATGTTGGTGTTCCTGGTTAGCATGTAGATTACTTTATTCCAGGCAGTTGCTTGGGATCCATGGTTCCTTCTGGCTTATGGCTCTGTCATTCTCCGCCTCAGGGTCCTTAGTTTCTAGCAAGAAAAAAGACAACGGAGAAGGCAGATGGGCTCTTAAAAACCCCCTCTCAGGATGTGACTCATGTCACATCTGCTCACGTTTCATTGGCTAGAACTTATCATCTGGCCATTGCTGGATGCAAGCCTAGGAAACAGAGTGCTGGCTGGCCAGATACCCTCCCAGAAAGAAAGCAAATTTTCGTGGACAATCCACCCTCCACCACCACCACCAGATACTAGCGTGCTTTTGTTAATCAACTTCTGCTTGGCAAAGCATTTCTGTTTTGAGAGCAAGGACAAAAATGCTCACATCCGGAAACCATCCATAAGATTTGGTTCAGCCCTTTTCTTTTCAGCAGTAGGAGAAATGTAAAAAGTGGACATGTGACAAGTTTGATAGACTGGTAAAACTCTGAAAAGGCCATTATTCAAATATTTATGGATCCTTTTAGCTAATGGATTCAAATTTATAATGCTGCACTTGTCAACAAGATAATTTTGCAAAAACATTAAAGGCTGAGCAGTTTGGTCCCTTCTAACCCTGAGGCCTCTCCTCGCCGCAACAAAATGAGCAGCTGTTCCGCATGAAAATGGAACTCCATGATGGCCGTGTGCTCCTGCGTGTAGTGTAGACCCATGGCGGGTCTTTGGGGCAGCCTCTAAGCTGTGCTTCGGGGAGGAAGCTGGCACGCTATGAGATGTCCAGGATTAGGCTAAGTATCATTTTATCAGAAGAAAGAAAGGCAATGCAGTGTTGCCACAGATACCTTGAACAAGAGGTAGATCATTAAAACCGAAGCGGAATAGTAAAGCACTATTCATGACATGAGGAACTGCCATCCGTCTTACTAACCAAGGCATCCAGGTCAAGAGGAAAGAGTGTGGGACACAATTTTTGGTTATTAATATGTTAACAAAATATACTTTATTCTAGGTAGGAACCATCGTAAGTGACAAATAAGGAAGTTAAATAATATGCAGGCAGGGAACAGACCTTGTAGATGGTTCTTCTATAAGTCAGCATGTATGTTTGGGAATGCTTTATATTTGGCTTAAATAGGGTGTATTAAGTCAGTAGAATTAAATAAAGTCATCTCCGTGAGTGTGATATTTTGAGATGCAAAACTTTTAAAGGGGAAGAGATTGTGGCTGTGGTACTCTGATCGAGGGAGAATTTGAAGTGGTTTGAGAAGAGTTTGTTCAGAGAACAGAGAAAAAATTGTGATGGGAGCTCTGTCTGGAGGGGCAGAGTGCCTCCTGGAGGTCCTAGGATAGACCAATGCATGGATTCTTGTGCCCAGGTGGGGCTGGAAGGTGAGGCCTCATGATCTTATGGTGGGCAGGAGCTTGACCTAAGTCTCCTGCATTAAGTCGGAAGCCACCCATCAGTGACAAGAGAACTCAAGAAACTACTCTATCTTCCAACGTCACTTTAAGGAAACTTTTTCTTTCCCCAGTGTCATGGGTAGATGGGTCAACCATGAGAAAGCTGAATCCCATGTCTGCATTGTGCATGGATATGGAGTTCATGGTCACACTGTCTAGAAATTAACACAAAATCATCGGAATGGATCAAAGCCGTTACATCCCAGTAGGGGCACTTGGGAATCCATCCACAGGGAGACATCTGGGACCTACGGAACTTCTTGCTCTCACTTCCAAGTGGGTTCAGAGTCAGAAGGTACAAACCAACACAAAGATGTGAACCACCATGAGATCCACATACAAAAAGTGACAGATCTTATTCCTGGTAACCAGAGATAATAGAACAATCTAAGAGGTTTTTAGTATGTTAAAATATTCAAAATGCTAAAGCCACATATAGAATTTATCATGAGAGTATATGAAAGAAGAATGAACCTGGTTGCGAAGACAAGAACTAACAAATTCTAGAAGTTATTCATGATCATATACAGTCCTTGTGTAAGTGATCTGTGTAATGAATTGCTCCCAAACTTAGTGGCTTAAAAAAAAAATAAACATTTATTATCTCCTGGTCTCTGGAGCGAGAGCTCCCAGACAGCTTAGCTGAGAGATTTCAGCCCAGAGCCTCTCGTGAGCTTACAGTCAAGGCATCTCTGGGGCCACATGGAAGGAGGCTCACTCACATGGCTGGCAGTTTGGTCCTGATTGCTGGTGGGAGGCTTTCGCTCCTCCTCACATGGGCCTCTTCACACGCTGCTAGAGCATCCTCAGGATGCGGTGACCCATTTCCCCCAGGGTGACAATCCCAATGAGCAATGCCAAAGGAGCAATTCCTTTTATGACTTAGTCTCCTTTGGAAGTCACGCAACATCGCTTCCTCTATTTTGTACTGATGATCAGCGAATCTCTAAGACTGGCTCTCATTCAGGCTGAGGAGATCAGGCTCCATCTTCTGAAGCAAAAAGTGTTAAAGGCTTTGTAAACACGTTAGAACCACCCCTTCTATTGAAATAAAAAGGTGTTTCTAATAGCAGTGGTTATCTCTCGGTGAAGGGTTAAGTATGATTTACTTTTTTTCCAAAATCTCTATACTAAAGGTATTTTCACTTTCACAATGAGAGATGAGTATATATACAAGGAAGGAAATTGTCTATTGCGGGCTTAATAGTTTGGGGCACTTATTCTGTGCCAAGCAGTGTTCTTAGTGCTTTAAGATACGAATTTATTTACCTGATACCACAATAACTCTGTGAGTAGGTACTATTTTTATCCCTATTTTTAGAGGGGAAAATAAAGTATGATTGGTAAATACATCTGGGAAAGAACCACATTTCCACATCTGGAGTCTTGTCCATAAAACCTTTGTCAGGGACTGAGATTTATTAAGTGTCTCACAGAGTTCAATGGAGTGTCCAACATTTCATGATGTCACCTAATTCTGCTTTCTGCTTTCATAAGGCTGCTTCCTGTCTTCTTTGTGGGATAATAAAGTGCTCAGGTGTATGACTGGGATGGTCTTTAATTACCATCGACCCAACGTGAAGGAGTCTTAGAATTGCCCAGGAGGTAATTGAGGAAGCCTACTGTGTTTATAAGGGCTCCTTGGCTGGGCCCAATCTTTCAGAGATTAAATACATTGAAATTCATAAAATGATTGTGATTTCTTTCTCTAAATAGGCAGAATAATTAAAAAATGACAGTGCTGCATTAGATAGGAATCCCTTTTTCCTCTTGCAACGTTGGTCACAAAATGGAACATCCTCATTCTCCTGTTCTCTGAGTTTAATGCCAGTGCCACTTGGTTAGCATCTCATTCTCACCTAAGGATTTGACAACTTATTTATTCATTCGGCATATGCTTCTTAAGCTTCTACCATGTTCCTAGCACCACGCCAGGCATAGAATATATGGGACGTAAGAAAAATGTGCTCCCTTAACTCATGGAATTTATAGTCCGGCAAAATATCGATAGAGATGATTAATCAGAGATACTACATGTGGATTCCCGGGACAACCCTCAGCTAGACAGACAATCTAGAACATACCAGATGTTTGCATCTGAGAGTAGGAAGACTATTATCTGACTTGGGTACACAAGATTAAGTTTTTAGAGGAGAATTCCAGCTTTTCCTTAGGTTATTTTATTTGTGTTTTAGTAAATACATCTTGGTGCTTCTTCTTTCATGATGAGTAGGAAATATTTTCACTGGCACGTGAAAATATTGTATTTTCCTGCTCAGAGGGGAAATTCACAGTATTATATGTAGTATAAGCGAAACGGTGTCCCCAAAATGTGTAGACAAAGGCCATTTAGGAACACACCTGAATATTTAAAATTGTCATTTTGAGGTGAGAGTGTTTGTCATGATCACTAAATTTTCTTCCTCATCGTTTCTGTGTTTCAAAAAAAATTGTTTTATCTGAGCCTTATGTATTTGACACGTAGATCCCAGGTAATACACGTGTGGTTCTGTCTATTTGGATAAAAGCACGCTGGTCGGAGAACATGTGGATGTTCCATGGTTGATTTCCTGTGTCCGCCTGTGATTTCTAGGCAGGCAAGAGCCACCGAATTGAGGGCAAATTGAATCCTGCACCGATTATAATATGAAGCAGAAGGTGGGCAAACACAAAGGTGATGGCTACGGGGCGAGAGAGGGTGGTCAGCCCCGAAGGAAGATGGTGCCGTGTTTGACATATTGAAAGACCATTATGTGAGTTCAGAGAGTGGTCATGATATGGAGCGAAGTTTGGATGGGAAGCTTGATAAATAAGTAATGGCCACCGAGGGTTTAGACGGTTTCATATTTAAAGAGATATTTATGAACTATTGCAGGACTCGGAGCAGATCTCTGCTTCTTTCTTCCCTTCTCATTACAGCCAAAGGGAAGAAATGAGGTCTCAAGAAAAATGCAGACACTCTTAGAACCACGTACGACCTGTTCATTAAAAGTGAATGTGAGAGTTAGCACAAGTTGATCTGGAAAAGTTCATTTTTATCTCTGCCTCCAATAACTGCTTCAGATAAGTATCCTGAACGGGTGCAGCTAAATGTAATGCATCCTGTCACCGGGTGTCTTTGATAGGGAGGTTGTAGTAAGCATTTCGATGAGGACCGCACGCACCAAAGCACCAAACCCATCTCTGTTTCGAGATTCCAAATTTCTGAAAGAAATGAAGGGTAAACGCAGAATTCTGCTATTACCGTATTTGCATGTTTTGTTTCGCTTTGTTTGTTTTAAAATTAAGGCTCGTTGACAGCCACCCTGAGGATTATTGTGGTGCACAATTATTCAGTCCCACTATTTCTGCAGCCATGCCTTATCTGGGACCTCCCAGAACGCCATCTGCAAACATACATGAGAACCTGGGAGCATGCGGATACAGCTGTGTATACAGGTGTAAGCACATCGAGTGTGCGAGTGTGCAAAATGAGATTATATAGCATAAATTTAAGAGTGTAAACCTATTGAGAGTATAAAGTCAGAGAGAACTGATCTCAGTTTCCCTATCCATAAAATGCAAATAGTCATTCCTTCTGTGTTGGATGATTGTCAGGGCTACATAAGACGGGATGTGTAAATAATGTAGAATGTTACCTGGCATGCGGTAACCATTCAATACATACTATATTTTTACAGTTGACTTTCTATAGATCTATGTCACTATAAACAATTATTAATGATTATGAAACTAGCAGTAAGATCTGCATTTTAAGTTTATTCTATTACATCTGCATTCCCAAACCAGCCTGTTGCCCACGATATCTCCACTGATCTCTCTAAAACAAGCATATCACCTATCAGTATTTGTATTGATTTCTCTCCTCCCATTGTCTTGAACCCATTTTATAGAATAAGCATTATTCTATTCCCTGTCACTCTGGCAGAGGATTCAGATTCCATGATGGGGAAAGCAAGGAGAGTCCAGAAGGAAGAGGACTCCCATTTCTTCTTCTTCTTCTTCTTCTTTTTTTTTTTTTGGATCTGATAGCCTTTTTTTATTCCTTGAGGAGGGGAGAATTTGCCTAACACAGGTGTGTGCAAACATCCATCTCTGCCCCAGCCTATCACGGTAGATGCATCGTAATCCCTCTTCCCGGGCATTCGAGACACTTGTATTTCATGACCAGTTATCTGCAGACAGGTGTCTCAGAAAAGTGCCTTGGCTTGAAATTGTTTGCTCCATCATCCTGTCCATGGAATAGTACACGAAAAGATTGTTGAAGGGGCACACACACTTTTCTCTAAGTAAATTAGGTTTCCTTTGAAAGGTGTTCTCAGTCTTCCCCATGACAGGTGTGACTCTCAAAAGACACAAAGTCTTCAGAGATAAGTGAGTTCATTCATTGATAAATATGGGTCACCATCTGCTGGGCCACCTGTGCGTGAGATTTCTCTGACTTCTGGTGTGGCAGATGAGAAGATACCATACCCTTGTGCCCACCCTCCCATGTTGGTACTCCAGGCCTGCTGAGGACTAGATGGCCCCACAGAGAGAAAATCGGGATATCTTTCTCTGATAGTTTCCAAAGCAAATGATTTTATCTACAGAATCTAATAAGGATAAAATAGGACTCGAACCCCAGGAGAGACTTCTGGGCCAAATCAACTTCCAGGGACAGTTCACTACAAGGTTTCAATCTATTTACCAAATCGGTTCAGTATATGCAGTTGTGCAGAAGGGCTCGGTTCCAACATGAGAAGGTCTTATTAGGGGCACAGATGCTATTATGGGTCCCAGGCATCCAATTTAGAGAGGAACGCCAATATTTATGTTAGCATCGTGTGAAAAAAATATACTTGCTGTCTGCACACGAATGGGTAAGAGAACATGAGCTCAAGGAATGATTTCCTAAAGGAAGGAAAAAGAAGTTCTTAGAGGGAAGGCTTTGACCTAGGACAGAAGCATGTGGAATTAGGCCAGGGTGAAATAAGTGAACAAAAAGGTTTCACTGTAAATTAAGAGTAAGGGGCAAAAAGGAAGTGTTTGCTTTGGAGTAGGATATTAATGTGTAAAAGAACAAGAGATAGCATCTAGTGATCACTTACTATGTGCAATAGATTTGGCTAAGGACTTACATATGTGATCTTATTTGATGATCCTCAAACCTTAAGACAGAAGCAGTGCAGGGCAATAGTGGGAACACGAGATCTAAGGAAGCCTGAATCCACACCCTGACGTCACAATTTGTTAATAGCCTCACATTTTGCTCATGAGAATAATCGTTGTACCTCAAAGTAGCGTGAGATAACGTGAGATGATGCTTTGTAAAGCCCATGTCATGGCTTAGGAGATGTTCTCAGAGAAGGCTAGCTGGGATGAGGTCTCAATCACAGTTTCATAAGGGAGGACACTGAATTTCGGTGATTGACAACCTTTGGATTCAAGATCCTATAGCAAGTAAGTGGCAGAGCGGGGACTTGAACTCAGATCTGGGTTGTGTCAAATAAAGCCTGTGTGTGCCACCGAGCATCACTGGGGTCTGATGGGAGAGAAGGGAGCTGTGGTCAGTTCCTTGCTTCTGTAACTTGGGACTGGCCAGACTGCATGCAAAGATGCCCCATCCATCAGTAGGTTCATGTGCAGAGAAGAGACCAAAAATAGGACAGTGAATCCTCCCAAGTCTGGTCCTGAACTTTAAAATCTAAGTTATCCTTACCGGTGGTCATAAAACAGATTCTTTTGACAGCAGAGCTGGATAAATGGCAGACTCTGCCAGGCCCAACTGGTATCACGGGATTCCACAGCTTATGAGGAATAAAAACAGCCACACCTCTTGTATTTATTCTGATTGATTATTCAGGCCTCATAAATAATTCCTACATAAAAATTTTTACTGTATCCCTCATGCAGTCTTCCCTGACCACATGCCCTGCCTCCCATGCCCACATGACTTGTCCCTCAGTCCCAGGATCTGTATTCATCTCATTGGGTCACCTTTGCTTCAAAAGCCAGTTGGAGAGAGGAATGGTTTTGGGAAGTCTGGAAAACGACCTCAAGTCACGGCTGCTGCTATTTCTGGTGCCTCAACATAGTGTCACTGTTGAGCACTGGTCCGCTGCAGCCCATGTGGTTTTGCTCAACTCTGCGAGGAGGCCTTTTTGCTGCTTAAGATCTTAACTTTGATCAGAGCGATGGCCTTACCTTAGAATCCCATGTTCTAGCCCCTTTGGGTTTCAATTGTGTGCTCAGTGATTTCTTTAAAGTATGCCCACTCTGTCAGAATGACAGAACCCGAGATCTCTCCAGCCTTAATCCCATGGTGTACCCTAGGTGCAGTTCTGCAACAGACTTTAGGGACTGATGTTGATTCTGGGTCACCAGCCAGGATGACCTTCTGTCTCAGTGAGCCCCACTTTGGGGCCAATCAAGGAATCATAAAAAGAATATCCCAGTGAGGGTATTTACCAACCCTGACAAAACCCTAACTTGGAAAGATATATACCCCCTTATGTTTATTGTAGCATTATTTACCATAGTCAAGGTATGGAAGCAACCTAAGTGCCCATTGATAGACAAAAGGGTGAGGAAGATGTGATTGATATGTACAATGGAATATTATATAGTCATAAAAAGGACAAGATCTTGCCATCTACAACCACCTGGGTAGATATTATGGGAAGTGAAATCAGTCACACAAATACCATATGATTTCACTCATGTGTGGAACCTCAAAAACAAAACAGAGGAATAAACAAACAATAAGCAGAATGAGACCTGTAAATGCAGAGAACAAACTTCTGGTTGTCAGAGGGAAGGGAGGTAGGAGGATGGGAAAAATGGATGAAAGAGGGTGGGAGATACAGATTTCCGGATATGGGATGAATAAGTCATGGGAATAAAAGTCACAGCATCAGGAACATAGTCAATGATCCTGCAATGGTGCTGTAACAGATGGGAGCTATACTTGTGGTGAGTGTAGCCTAACATAGAGAGCAGTTGAGTCACCATGTGCACCTGAAACTGATGTGACATGTGTATCAACTATATTCAAAAATTTTTAAGGGGCACCTGCATGGCATAGTTTTGAGTGTCTGACTCTTGGTTTCGGTTCACGTCACCATTTTGGGGGTTCATGAGATAGAGCCCCGCCTTAGGCACTGAGTCGGCTTGAGGCTCTCACTCCCTCTCCCTCTGTCCCTCCTGCTTGTGCTCTCTCTCTCTAAAATAAATAAGTAAATTTACTTTAAAAAAATGAATTTTAATTTAAAAAAATCTCAGTGAGTCAGAGAGTTTCTAAAAAAGTGAGTCATCAAAGGAAAGGGGTCAGGAAAGTTTTCTTTGTATCAGACACCTTGTTCCCTATGTAAATTTACCATGTCTTCTTGGGTAATCCATGGCAAAGGATGCTGGGACAGTCCCACAAAGTCCTAGCACATTTTTTCCTCTGGGCAAGGGAATATCTGCTGGGCTTTCTCTGCATGGCTAAGCGGTGGCCTCCAGTAACTCTTCCCAGAGTAAAGAAAATCTGCAAATCTCCCTCTGAGTCTTCATAGAGACCCACCAGTAGATTCTTGGGCAGGAAAAAATTAAGTTGCTAAGCTTCCTCCAATGTATAGCACAGACCCCACGGTAAAAAATTATCTGGCTCCAGAGGGCAATACTTCTGTGATTGAGATGTAGGCTAAGAACTAGGAGGTGTATTCCAGCCATGTGACAAGAGTACAGTGTCAGCCAAGAAATAACCAGCAGAATACATCCTCAGAATCAGTGTGATTTGTTCACATGGACGATCGTGGGGTTGAGCAGAGACGGTTGATGTCTGGGAAGGCTGGGGACGTGTTTGGAGAGAGGCTGAAGCTAAGCTGGGTCAAGTGGGAGAGGCCATGGCTTGTGCCCTGGGGGTTCGGGCAGGAAGGAGATGAGTGAAGCCCACAGGTGGAAGCCTGGGGGTGTGTGGTGGTGGTGACCCTGGAGAGGGCCCCCTGTTCTCCAGTTCAAGGTCATGGCCACAGGGAGAAGTAGACAGGGTCCCTCAATATTCTACATTTTGAAGAAAAGCCAGCATCCTGAAATTTTATATTTTGGCAAATACTTTAATTATGGCTAACACTGTGCAGTGGAAGAGAAAAGTACCCTTGGGATAAATTCTGGTCTGCAGATCTTCTGTTCATGCCATGGGGGTCCAAGACACATGGGACTGAGGGGTCTGGATGATGATACGCTTCCTCCAGTCCTCTGCCAAGTCCAGTGCTGCATTCTGTGACTATAAAGAGCCCAGCTCCCAGCTCCCCCTCCACTGAAGGTCTTTGATGTGCCACAGTTTTAAGTCAGGAAGGTTCTCGCTTTCCACCTCCACACCCTTCACTCCATCTTTCTCTGCACCTTCTAAACCCAACAGTCAAGAACCAAGGCACCATTGCCCAGTCTCGCTTGAACAAGATGTAAGGAAAAGACAAAAATTCCCCTTAATCCCGGTTGATATGTGACTTTGCTTAGCACTTTGAATACTATTAAGTGTTTGAATTTCTTCCTGTGTCTTTTTCACCGAGATGACTGTCTTTCTGTTTCGCTGACAGCCTCTGCAGGCCCAAATTGACAGCTCTTTAAAGGAGGCTGACGAAAAGCAGCATTAATTAAGTCATTGCCGGACTGTAATTGTGTTAAGAAGTAAAAATCTAATATGAGAAAAGGTTAGTGAGTCCTCTCTTGTGTCAGATTTTCTACTCCCTATGAATATTAATGTCCTTAATGAAGACAATCTTTGCCTCATCAAGTCGTTGTTCCGCATTCAGGTGCCAAATCCCCGTACCATTGATTTGTTTTTAAAGAACAAATATGTCAGGAGAGAGTGACTGTCCTGTTTCTTATCAACATCATAGAGGATGCTTTTGTATTCCTGGAAAGAGTTTATAGATTTTTGTGTGCGTGTACAAGCTCTTGCCAAGGGGAGGGGGAAATCATGATGCGCGGGAAAGGTAAATGAGTTACCGTAATTTAATATTAGTGTTGCGTTTGATCGCATTAGCTCCTTTTCTGTGTGTGTGAGCAATATCCATATATTAGCGGGGTTACAATCAGCAGTTTTAATGATAAAATAGGAATTCGCTCCAGAAAAAGAAAAGCCTGTGGTTTAAGCATTGAAATGAGCTCCATGGGAGAATCTGAGCCTCCTTTGCTGACGACCTCCCTTCTCCGATGGGGCCGATAATGACGATGCTGATGAAGGGTGGGTTTTAAGTAGGTTGGGGACCCTGAGGAATGCAGCTATAGAGATGAATGTCCTGTGTCTTTCTCCTCTCTCTTCCATTATTTACTCCTACCTCCTTTAATCAAAGACGGGATCTCTTTTCTCAAGAATTCTTGGCCAATAAGTGGAATAGCCTTTTTTTTTTTCCCTCCCCTTTGGTATCACTTGGATTCCTCTGGTCTAGAAGGTCCAGGTTATCCTGCTCCTGCCAATAAAGTCAGTGCCATCAATATTGTTCCTGGTGAGAGCCTCGTTGAGTCAAAAATTTGAGTAATGTACCTCACTGATTGGAACCTCTTCACAGAACTGAGTTGGGCTGGGAGTAAGAGGGAAACTCCAAAAGAGCAACAGAATTGAGAGGTAGTACTTCTATGCTGGTCCTGGGCAACATGGTTGTTCTGTGAGGGGCAATGATTCTAGGCTCCCTTCAACTTCTGCACATCATCTCTAGTGTGGTTCATGTCTTCATGGGCCAAGATAGCTGTTGGAACTCCAGCCATCACGCTCGCTTTCAGAGCAGGAAGCAGGCAGCTTCATATTTCCCAGGGAGGAATGGGTCAAAATTTACTACTACACATGTGTGCTAGGCAATTCACCTATATTATTTTATTTAATGTTTCTATATCATTATCACTGATATGATATATCACATAGTGATATATCACTATATTTGTTTTCTTTTGCTATATAAAAAACTTAACACAAACTCTGTAGTTTAAAACAACACAGATTTATTGTGTCCTAGTTCCGTGGATCAGGAGTCAGAGTTTGGATTGGCTGGGTCTTCTGCCCAGGTTCTCACCAGGCTGAAGGCACACATTGGTGGAGGCTGTGATTCTCATCTGAGTCTCTGGGTCATTGAGGCTCACTGGTGGTTGGTATAGTTGATTTTCTTGTGGCTGTATGACTGACATTCCGCTTTTCTTGCTAGCTGTCATCCAGAGATGACATTCACCTCCTAGAGGTCACCTGTAGTTCCTGGCCACATGGCTCCCAGAGGCAGTTCACAACATGGTAATTTGCTTACTTCTAGGCTAGCAGGATCTCATCCCTCTGAAGCTTCATTGTCTTACCTAGGCACCTTTGCTTAGGTCAGGCCTACCCGGGATAATCTCCATCTGATTAATTCCAAGTCAACTGATAAGTGACCCAATTACAAGAGTGAAACCCATTTATTTCCCATCGTATTCATAGGTGCCATCTGTACGCCAGGACAGGGGATCATAAAGGGCATGTAACACCAGTGGTTGGTGGGAATCTCGGGGGTCATCTTAGAATCCTACTTACCCTACTTCATCTCTTCTACAAATGTGGAAATTAGGGCTCATACAGACTAAAAAAATTGTCCTAGTTTGTAAGTGAAGTGGTTTAGGATTGTATCTATGTCTTCAGGACTCCAAATATAATGATTATTTTCCAGATAAGGTAATACCACTTATTGTCAATATACCTAGAGTGGTTGACTGTGTTCTTGGTTTTGCACAATGTCCTTTAAACAAGTGTCTGCCAGGTGTAATATAGTCATTAATTCATTGACAAAATGTTTATTGAGAATCTTCTGTCTGCCAATGACTAAGACAGAGGGACTTTGACATGACGTTGTATGAAAATGTGGTAGAAAGGAGCTAAGTCCCTCTGGAGCTACAAGGCCAGAGTTTGAATTGTAACTTGGTCACATAGTATGTTTATAATCCTCCGAAATAATTCACTTCACCTCAGTTTACTAATCTATAAAACGAGTATGGTAATGGTGGGATTTAATTCATAATGTTGGTATAGAGAGCATTCAATCAGTATTTGCCATTATTATGAAATATTTGTGTCTATATTGTCTGTTTTTGGTTGCAAACTTTTGAAAATAAAGGGTGGAGTCTGGAAGCTATTTTGTTGTATTATCAAGCCTTCCATCAAACACCAAGAGGTATCAAAAATCAATTCTTGTGGAGCTGAGAGCACATTTCTGCCATGAGGCAGATTTTCCCCATCTTACCAAACACACTTGGGCATTCGGAATAGAGGGAAAGAAAAAACTGCACATTTTACTAGTTCTCTCCAAACACAGTGCAGACTGCTCAGCTGTTTCTTCAGAGGGGGAGAGTCGAATTGGCTCCAGACCCCTTCTCGGCTGCCAGACCGTGGGAAGTGAGAAAGAATGTCAACGCTGGCAGTTGACAAACAATAAGATTGTTCCAAAATGAGGAGGATTGGCCTAAGCAATATCCTTCACAAATGTTTTTCTCAGCTTTTAATGAAGAAGGAGAAGGAGGGAAAAATGCCACAAATCCAACCGAGATATTCTGGAACACTGGGGTCACAATTTGCAAACATATCAAGCCCAGGAATGTACCAACTTTGAGTGTATAGGAGGGAAAAATGTTTACATATGCGAGTAATCCATCTAATTAAAGAACTCTCCTAATCATAAATGAACAATAAGAATAATATCAGTCCCCTTGGACCCCAACCCCATTTTACTTCTCTTCCTTCTCTCTAAAGAAACCACTATTTGGAGTTTAGAAATGTGGCCTCTGACCATTTTTGTTTTTAAATCAATTATATCTCTGTTACATTCCCTGAGAAAATACATGTAATTGTTTCGTTATTTTTACCAAAAAATACCCCACATTCCTTTTATTTTTATAAAAAGTATCATAACGTATTAACCATTCTTCAACTTGCTTGTTTCTTTCAAATCTCAGAGGCTTTCCGTCCCCCACCTGATGTCAATACATATTGATCTTGCTCATTCCTTTTAAACTGCTAAATATCCTACATTTAATTTATCCCCCAGTTGATGGAATAGTTTGTTTCCAACTTTCCAGTATCATAAACCGTGCTCCATTAAGCATCTTTTTGGAAAAACATGGTTACCTTGGCGAGCCTCTCAGTCGTCTCTTGGGCCATATGATTTCAGGGGATGGTCTTTTAATGGTTTTCTGGGCTTCTTCCCCCCCACCCCATGAACCAGTTGATAGAAGATTCATTTGTTCCTCCAAATATTATACACTAACAATGGGTCAGGCATTGTGCTGGGTATTGAGGCTATCACATCAAGTGTGACAATCCCGCCCACTGCCCTCCAACAGCTCAAGTAATAAATTATATGAGACACATACAAGGGAGTCTCTGGCACACAGTAGGACAGCAGAGAAGGAGAACTAGAGAGAGTTCCCTGGAAAAGGGTTGTCTGTTGGCTTCAGCTCTTAGGAATCATCCTTCAAAAAAAAACAGGTCCTTCTTTGAATCTTGAAGACAGTCTGTAGCAAGGAACATGATCTTGTGTGATGATTTTGACTCTCCTGTCAATATCACTAAAGGTATCCATTGGATGATTATTCAAGACTATGAATGGAGAGTCAAGAGGAGGAACAACAGGGAGATGATTGAATTGTGAATTATGTTGACTGAGGCTAGGATATGTCTTAGAAATTAAAAAAAATGATATGAATAAGTACATATGTGTGCATGTTTTACAGGGAAAAATCTGCAGTTTCTAGTTAGTTGAGTGACTCTAAGGGCTAGGTTTCTAGTCATTGAGGGTTTAACTGTAATTTTTATGATTATGATTAATTGGGGATTTTCAGCTCCCAATTTCCTGTCATAATCCTGGGGCCTCACTTTTTGTCTACCGTGTTCTAAGACTGCTGTGTAAGTTCCTCTGCATTAATGACTTCTAGTTCTCAGATTGCGAGCTCTGTGTTTTTCCCTGAGACAGTCCATATACTCTGTCCTCTCGACAACGGAATGAATGGTCAAGTCCAGGCCCTGGCTAGGGAGCGGAGAAGACCAAAACCATCTTGGTATAAGGCTTCCTTCACAGTCACTGTTGCTCCCACTGTTTACCTTGAAGTCTGACAAATCCAAACATCACGTGTGCTAGAAACCTGTGTGCTAAAATAAAATTATACCCTAAATGAGAGAACATCATTATGGATCTGTTTTGAAAATCCCTTCCTGATTTTAAAAAGGCTTCAGTGATTTCTCACATTTGTGAACTTTCTTGAAGAAAGAAAAAGAAAAGACAAAAAGCATGTTTTCATGGGAGAAACTAGAGAAAACATATTCTATGGGGATATTGTTTTGTTGACTAGAGCTAAATAAAGTGGAAATAAAATCCAGACAAGTATCTGTAAATATGGGTTTTCGACCTTTCTTTTTTTTTTTTAATGTTCTGAAAAGTTAATTCAAAGTAAATTATTTGCCTCTAAGAGGGGGTACTAGGTATTGGAAAAATAATACATCAAAATGTAAGTATGTACATTTTATGTGCACAAGAAAGAAAGTCAGGATGAGTGAGCATTTGTTTTTGAAATCGAAGTTCTATTATACATGAGTATAATAGTCATGGAGTTCCCATGACTCACCAGTCCCATTTTGATTGGAACTGCTTGTAGGTAGATGAATCCTAAAATAATACTTGAATAAGTGCCCATTTACATAAAAACGCACACAATCTTTAAGAATCACATTGAAATGTGTTATAAGTCAGGGGATTTTTAAAAAATTTTCCTTTTTAAATGCAAAATAAAGGCTTCCAATTTCAAAAGGATGGAGTATATGTAATTTTCCCTATTCCTCCCATTAAGTACAAGTGAAGACCCTGATATTGTATATATCACTCAATTAAGATGATGAAGGTTGAAGAGAAGAAAGCAAAGAGAAGAGGGCAGATCACCTAGGTGCCTTTGGACTCAAGGATGATGTGGTGTTGAGTTCCCTGGGTTTTCTTTTTGCATCCTACAACCCAGACTGAGAGCTGAAGAAGCCAGAAACCCAGCATCACCAAAAGGTGCCCCAAAAAGAGCCCCAACAAAAAAAAAACCTGCTCTCTCTAGCCAAAGGACCCCAAAAGAGGCAGCCTGATAAGCTAGAAAACTTTTAAATAACCAGAGAAAGGAATGTGGCTCCAACCCACCCTGCACCAACAAAGGCTAATGGGAAACTGAGCCATTTCCCTCATGAGGCTGTCATGAGGTGCCCTACCGCTCCCACTGGGTTGGTATCAGAGCCTTTCCACGGGGAGAGGCAAGATGGCACCCTGGCCCACCAGTACCAGTTCCATTCCTTCTCCCTGAGGTGTCCTCAGAGGCCATTGGGGAGCTAGAACACCCACTCCCATCCAGAAGCAATGAGAAGCCCCGGCCCCCCCTTCCTGGTATCAACAGAGGCAGAGTGAGGAATCAGGACTTCCACCTGGAGGCAGGAAGGAAGTGGCTACATGAGGACCCTTGGAATGTTGGGAACGTGGGAACGTTCTCTGTGTGACCGCATCAATGTCAATGTCAGGCTTGTGGTACTGTGCTACAGTCTGGCATGATGTGACCATTAGGGGAAAACGGGTGAATGCTGCATAAGAGCTGTCTATATTATGTCTTACAACTGCCTGCGAGCCCACAGTTCTCTAAAACTAAAACACAAAATGAAAAAAAAATGTCTTCTGGTCTTCATTGTTACCTTTTTTCACATTCATCTGTTTTTCACAAAGACATTTAGTGAGGGCTCAGTAGGCATAGGGCAGTGAGAATCCTCAGATGTGTGGTTCCATTCCTGCCCTCAAGGATTTATTAATCTCTCGAGGAGAAACCAATTTGTAAAACAATAAAAAGGAAAAAAACTCCTTAAAGTAAAAGCGAATGATTTGGAAGGCTCCATGTTTTATCACCCCAGTCAACTGGCTAAGGGTCAAATGGCAAAAAAAAAAAAAAAAAAAAAAGTGACTTTATAAAATATATTAGGGCTTGCCTAAAGTTCCCGCTTAGAACAACTCAAGAAATGTGCTCCAGTAAGAAAAAACGCAGATAATTGGGACGTATTTGTGTCTTGCGTTGCTACTCCTTAAAATCACCGTAAGCATCTTTATCCTTTTTCAGCATGAAATGGTTCAAATACCATATTTTCAAGGTCTCAGACTGCACTGGCTCATCACACGAAGTGCCACTTCTGTTTCTCTTTGTTCTGACCCCAACCGTGAAGGTCATTCACTTGACGTCCTGATCATTGCCCTGCTCCTGTCAATGCCAGGCTGCCAAGGGCAGGCCCCCGCAGCCGAGGCAAGATTGCACAACCTTCCCAGTGCGATTCCAGTGTAAGATCAGGTCAGCGAAAGGAATCTGCAAGAGCCACTCAGAGGGCAAGTCCCCTTTGATCTCCTCCTTGTTTTCTCTCCCCACTGCTTTGCTGTATTGCCACATCCTCACAGAAAACCCTGCCTTGGAAACTTACTGCCTCTTCTCTGATGTGTGAACTATTTTCACAGTGGCTTTTGAGTTTGTTTTGTTGCCAGATTGAATGTAATGTAGACCAATGTTTCCCAAATTCAGTTTTGCACATTGGTGACAGTCTGTGACAAAGTTTTTACAGATCTTCAATGAAATAAAGGAAATGAGAAAAACACAGCATACATTTTTCAAGCCAAGTGTATTCGTTTAAAGGGTGGTCCTCTATGGAGATACTGTTTTTCCTGCTTTGTGTGTGTGCGGAGGGGTGGGGGGTTTGTTTAAAATGACTTCTCTTCTGTGCAAAGGTGTTAGTGGTGCCGATGGTTACGTTTTACTTTTCGGTGATCTTAGTTGCAAGATAAAAAGTTGCCACCCCCCATGATGGTCTAGATCTCTATTCTCTGCAACTTATCCCTGGTTAAAAGCAATTAACAAAAATATTGGAGACTATGAATACACATTTTTAAAGACAAGCAAATATGATAATAGAGCACACAAAGTTCCATGGAAAATTAGAACTTGCTTTCATACTTGTCCCTCCTTGGAAACTCATAGAACACATTTGAATTTTATAGACTCTGAAATGGACTGCTTCAAAGAGTCTTAACATGGGGCACCACTACATTTGCTTAATTTGTTCAACCATCGTATTCTTATATTTTTTCTACATAATAGATATATTTGTTTATTTCATAGTGTACATTTTGGGAAATGCTGCCGTAAATGAAGCATGATATAGTCAGTGGAGAAAATGGCAGGAGTAGGAAATTTGGGTAAGATTAGTTGGGCAAACGTTTACAAAAGCAATGCATTTGGGGAAAACTTAGTTGAAAGTAGAAAGGGAATTGGTCTGGCTGTGGGAAGAGGCCAAAAAAAAAAAAAGATAAAATTAATCTGTACATGCAGCTAGAAGCAGAAGTGCCAACAGGTCTAGGCAGCTAACCTCAGTGTGTGAAATAGGCAAGGACTGTATTAGGGAGTGGTGGAGAATGCGGTAAACTGTGGAGCTCAAGCCATGCTGCTTACCTTCCCTGGATTGTCACCATTCCAAGAGGTGGGTGTTGGTGGTGGTGGCGGCAGACCTTTTGGATTTTGAAGAGAAGCCAGAGATCCAGATCTTTTTTCATGAGACGTTTCTTTTTTTAAAAGTTGATAATTTGTAGCTAAAACCAACAAGGGAGCCAAATATATGCATGTATATATGTATTTCTGTATACATATATGCAATGTACGTTTACACAATATGCATTTATAGGTTGCTGGTTTACGATTTATGACCTATTCTTCATTAGGAAATTATTGCTGAAGTTATGTGACATATAATGATAAAATGTACCATATCAAAAATTACACTATTGTTGGGAATGTACAACAACAGCCTAAGCAACCATGAATGTTTAGGCTTATTATCCCATTAGA
>CM053610.1:6890867-6908360 GCA_028646535.1 Procyon lotor | reverse complement strand
ACGTCGTTGCAAATGGCCAGATTTCGTTTCTCTTGAAGGCTGCATAGTATTCCATTGCATATATATACACCACTTCTTCTTTATCCATTCATCTGTTGATGGACGTCTAGGTTCTTTCCATAGTTTGGCTATTGTGGACATTGCTGCTATAAACATTCGGGTGCACGTGCCCCTTCGGGTCATGACATTTGTATCTTTAGGTAAATACCCGGTAGTGTGATTGCTGGGTCGTAGGGAAGCTCTATTTCCAACTTTTTGAGGAACCTCCATACTGTTTTCCAGAGTGGCTGTACCAGCTTGCATTCCCACCAACAGTGTAGGAGGGTTCCCCTTTCTCCGCATCCTCGCCAATATCTGTCGTTTCCTGACTTGCTAATTTTAGCCATTCTGACTGGTGTGAGGTGGTATCTCACTGTGGTTTTGATTTGCATTTCCCTGATGCTGAGTGATGTTGAGCACTTTTTCATGTGTCTATTGGCCGTTTGGATGGAGTTTTTAAAACAACCACCACACCACCACTTAGTCTCCAAAGAGGACCCATGACTCTCAACCTCAGATTAAATGTAACAATTAAAATACATTTATGCCCCTAGTAGAGGAACTTATTTTCCATAATGTTATTGGGAATGACCACCATAGTCATTTTTAACCGGTACTCATGCCCCATCTGGATGAATGTGACTTGAATCAAAAGGTCGAATGTTGAATATTACAGCCTCTCTGAGCTTCCATTTTTTTAAAAAAATATTTTATTTATTTATTTGACAGAGAGGAGAGAGATCACAAGTAGGCAGAGAGGCAGGCAGAGAGAGAGGAGGAAGCAGGCTCCTTGCTAAGCAGAGAGCCCATGTGTGGGGCTCGATCCCAGGATCCTGAGATCATGATCTGAACCAAAGACAGAGGCTTTAGCCCATTGAGCCACCCCGGCGCCCCTGAGCTTCCATTTTTGAGAGCATTTACTACCATTTTGAGAGCATTGGTAAGAGGAGAATGTTTTTGGTGAGCCAGACCTTCTCAACTGGGGGGTGATTTTACTCTCCCCCAGAGCCATTTGGCAATAACTGGAGACACCAGATTGATTGCCTTATCTGGAGGAAGGGTGCTCCTGTCATCCAGGGATGCCACTGATGTTCTAGAATGCATAGAACAGCCCCGCAACAAAGACTGCTCTGGCTCAAAATGTTGACGGTGCCAGACGGACAAAGCCCGGCGTGGGCCAAGCGGACAGGATGCTGCTTGGGGTTAGCATCATGCACGTGGTGGGTTACCTACAAAGCTGGCGAAGTGGGTGATTCCCATGCACTTCCTTCCTCGCCAGGTCGGCCAGCCTCCTGCACAACTGCGGCCCCATTTCAGCCTGGAACCGATCTCGGTCTAAGCCCCTTGCGGGAAACTCACAGGGGGCGATGAAATGAGCAGCTGTTGTAAGGGCCACCAGTTCTAGTCGCTATTCCTATGGACGCGTGGGGATCAGTGAGGTTCTGAAGAAAAACCATGTGCTCTGACGCTATGATTTCAAGAGATTTCACTTAAAATAGAGTTCTAAAAAAAAAAAATTCACGCAGACACAGAATGCCCTGTATTTATTTCCGTTCCAGCTGTTTCCTGGGATGAGCTAGTCAGACACAACCAGGGTCGGAGGAAGTGGTTCTGTGCGGGCAGAATGTGCTCCTTACCCTATGGGCCTTATGATCTAGGTCAGGGGATGGTCACCTTGACTGGAAAGGGCCTTAGACTGGTGGGTCCTATGCTTCTTGTCACAAAGGCTCAACCATGCAGCTGGAGCCTGAATGCAGCCTAGATGACACATAAACACGGGGCCGTGTCTGCGTCCCAATAAACCTTTATTTACAGACACACGCTGCTGTCCTATCTCTGGTCTGCGTCAGTGGGACAGACATTATTCCGATAAATACTTGATCACTCATATTTTTTCCATTGGTCTTGTATTCTCTTCCCTTGTTTTTTTGCGTGAGAATTCCTTTGTTATATTCAGATCTCAGTGTAAATGTCACCTTCTCAAAGAACCCTCCTTAACCATGATCAAAATTGTCCCCCATTCGTTTTCCGTCACTGCATCCTGCATTAGGAGCTCTATGGTGTGTATAAATCAGATTGTCTTGTTTTATACTTTTTATGTGGTTTTTTTCTTTCCTTGAAGAAAAACAGGGATCTGATCTGTCCCTGCCTCGTGGAATGGCGCCTGGCACATAGCAGGTCACACATGTGAAAACACACACACACACACACACACACACACACACACACACACAGAGCCAATAAAGGAAACTTACAAGAAGATACTTAATGTGGGAGGTCTAGTGTGAGGGTTGGTTACTCTCTCATGGAAGTTAATGAGCAATACTAGTAACTAACGCTAATTGATAAATATTATGTGGTAGGCAATATTCTAACCATTTAGGTGTCTTAACAGTTTTATGAAGAATTAGTATTATCACCCATTTTATAGATGAGAAAATAATTAAGGAGACGAGAAACCTGCATGAAGATACATTCTCGTACAGTCCGGGATGGCCTCCGAGGGAGGGTAATTCTTGCTCTTTTTCACAGTAAAAGGCTGCTTCCGTTATAGCTCTCGCTCACCAAAAAATAAAAAAAAAATAAAAATGTTAAGAATAAAGTAAAAAGCAAAACCTGACTATACTAAGAAGGTTGATTTGTTTGGTTGCCCTCTTCTAGTACATCAGGGAAAAGAATCTAGCAAAACAAGTATGTTTCTATATGTGAATTTCCCTGCCCCGTTGGAGGGATTTGGGGAAGTTAGGACCCTGAGTCTGTATGTGCCCCAAGGAAATTGGGCACGGTAGGCTTCAAGTTGTGGGGGAGGGGGTGACACCCTTCTGCTGCGTGGGTCTGGGTTTGCAGCAGTGGGAGCAGCTGGGGCTCCTTTAAGTGAGGATTGGATCTAGGGAATGTGGCTTTACCAGGAAACACCTCAATGCATCATGCGTTTGTTGCCAAGAAATCGTCATTGCCAATTACATGTACTTGAAACAAGACCTCAACCCTGACTTAAAGAGCTCTCGGGCCAGGAAAGCGGTGAACACAGGATACCTCAAAGTACAGCAAGGAGAATGCAAGGTGCGGAGGAGATTCAGAGCCCACCGGACAGGTGCATCATCAGCAAATGTGGCCTGACCATGACTTTATGAAGATGCTCTTCATAGGACCTGGATTCCTTCCTGAGGTGCCACCTGGATGGGCCCTGGGGGTTCGCATCTGGTCTTGGTGCATATAGTAATCACTGAGAGCTCACTTGGTCCCAGGTGTTCCCCGTGCATAGTCTCACTGTGTCCTCACAACCCGTGTACTATTATTATCCCCATTTTCTAGATGAGAAAACTGAGGTTTATAGGGTTCATCGATTTTTCCAAAATCATGCACTAGAGCCATGAACGGAACTCTGGCAGATCTGCCTCCAGGCCCCAGGCTCATCACTGGTGTTTCTAGTACAGCCCCGAGCCGGCTTCATGCCCATTTTGTAGATGGAGAAAATAAGGCTTAGAGAAGGATAGTGACTTCTCTGGGATTTGAACCTGGTGGAGAAGCCCATGGTCTGGACAGTAGCTATGGCCCCAGGTCCGCTTAACAAGGTATCTCTCTCTGAGATAGCTGTCTCTAAATTATCTCTCTGGAAAGAGGTGGTGGGGACTGGTGTGGGTTGGTTGGGCTTAACAAGGAGAGGAGCACAGATGCTGGTTGGACCAACAAGACGTCCAGTCTACCTGGATATGGACAAGGAGGCATAGAGGAAAGGGGAGGTTTTATTAGTGAGCACCTTTTCCATATCCTGGAAATAATATTTTGCAGAAGTGAAGGAAACAAGTGGAATGGTTTGGAGAATAAAGGCAATTTTATCAGTATTGTTATTCATCATAAATAATTTCAAGCAGCCATTTGCCTCCCCAGGACCAGCTAATAACTTCTGGGCAGCTGTCCCTCTTCTAGTAACAGGTCATACATAGTATTTCAAGTCCAAGGGCATAATATTTGATCACAAACTCTGACCTCTAGTCTTGAAGACATATGCTCTGAATTTTAAAAGGCTTCTTCCGGAAATATTTAAAGCTAACCATTTCATTAAATGAGTCCCAGATATCCAGACAGTGTGACTAGGATAGTATGGAATTATTTATGAAGATGACTTGTTCTGAGAAGATTATTGTGTTAAAGAGACGGAAATCCCACCTTTTCTCCCCATTCACTCATTGTGATCATAGAGCTGATGTATTTCGGATGTGGTGGGGAGGGATAAAAGGTAGAGTGGATTTGGGGCCACAGCTACCCCACGGTGGGTGATGGGGCTTGTGGTCACTTGTACGTGGAATCTATCCTTTGCTCAGACAGCAGAACATTCTCATCTCATGACGCATTTTTGGATTTAAACAGACTCGGTTCATCTTGCATAACTCAGATCTCTTATTTGGGGCGGCTTAATTCTTTTTTTAATCTCTCCCCCAAAGTGGGGCTCCAATTCATGACCCTGAGATCAATAGTCTCATGCTCTACCAACTGAGCCAGGTAGGCGCCCTTGGGCTGCTTAATTCTTATTTATTTGGATGGGATTTTTTAAGCATGTAAGCTTAAATAATGCTCACATGGATCAGGATAGAATCCATTTCGTTTTCCAAACCAAGAACTCTCTTTAATCTTACCTTGAAACTGAAAGGTTTGATCAATAGTGCTTCACGCTGATGTTGGAGTTAAAACATTCATATATATCCTCACTGGCTTTCCAGGCCTTGGAAGATCTGATCCCTAACTACCATTCCAGCTTCCTCTTGTCTTTTTCTCTTCTGGTCCCTGGGTTCCAGCCACATGACCTTCTTTCCATTTGCTTAAAAGTGAAAAACTCATTCTGCATATTCTGCTTTGGGGGGGCTAGAATACTCTTTCTTCCTCTTTCAAACTGATCTGTCCCAAATCATTTTTTTAGGGGCAGCTTAATGTTACCTCCTCCACGAAGCCCTCCCTGATATCTTCCTCTGCCCTAAACCTGGAGCATTTTCTCCTGTTATATATCACTACACTAGTTTCTTCTCTTCTATAGAACCCACATCGATTAAAATTCAACATGGGTATTTGTGTTACTGTTTATGAATATTTTCCTAATAGGCTGTAAACTTGCTATGAGCAAGTTATCCATGGTATCGCAGGGCCGTAACAGTGCTTGGCACATTATAGTTGCTCAATTTTGATTTGGGAATGTTACAGAAAGACAACTCAAGGTCTTCCGAACCCAAACTCTGAATTCTGAGACTTAATTCTGAAGCTTACATAAAATTCCCACATTATTTTATGCAAGCATATCTCCTATCATTTTTCTCAATCTTAAAAAAATGAGTTTAATCAAATGATCTGAAACCTATTGAGATTCTCCTCTATTGCATAAAATCTGTTCATTAAAGGCATAATATGCCATTAAAAATCAGAAAAAGTTAATTATGGCAACATTACCCAAAGTGTGCTTTGTGGAGCACTAGTTTTGTTGGATGTTAGTGGAAAGAGAGTCACATGATCAAGGGCAATTGGGAAATTAACCAAAAAAAAGGTTAAATTTTGTTTGTTTTAGTGAAGTGCTTCTAGTGCCTTAAATATGCTAATATGCATTATTATGGCTGAAGAGGAGGGTTTAAAAGGAGGGGTTTTCTCAACATGTTTGACCACAGAGAATCACCTGGTATTAGGCCATCTTTCGTGATGTGCATACGGAGAGGCAGGTTGATATTTCATGTTTCTACCTACTTTAGGAGAAGGAACTGCATTGATTTCTTTGGAGAAACTCTGCTTCCCCCACAAACCAAATTTCAGGAACGGTGCTCCTCCCTTCCTTGCATTGGCAAGCGACTGCAAATTAAGTGCCAGCTCTGTTTTATGTTTTGGACATCAGTAACTCTCAGTAGAATGGAGGCCTGGAGTTCCCACTGTCACATTCCACATCAAGCTCTCATTGGGAATGGAGAAGGGCAGTGAGCTTGGGGATATTTAGGAAGTGAAATTAGTGTTTCGAATGACGCTATTGTTGGGGAAAGAGAAGCAAGGAGAAGCAATATTCCTATCTGGGAAAATAGTCTCTGAAATACAGCATCCGAAATGGACAATCGAGAAGAACTTGCAGGAGGTAGCTTCTAGCAGGAGACAAATAATTCAGAAGATCAAATTAAGAGCTTATGTTAGCATAGGTTCTGATTAAAAAACACCTTCAAAGTAGCTCATGCCTGAAACCCACAAGAATATGGGCTTTGCCCATATGTACTTATTAATCCCCTTGTGGATAATATTTTTGTTATATGTAATGACTATAGGGTGTGACTCATGAATTTGATGGTAAACAGGGTAGTTTTGTAGCCCTGGGTAGTTTTAACCATCTAAGCAGAAAGGGGGAATATTTAGGGTATAAAAAAGACATGAATTTTATAATAAAAATAGCAGGAGAGTTTGGTGGATGGGAACTCTGTGGAACACAGAGTTAAACAGATTACCATATGTTCCCTTCAGGAGCATTTGAAAAATGAAGACCAAATGTGTTTTATAGAATGATGTTCTTCATAATGCAGATAGCCACTGATTTGAAGCTGCAGCTAAAATAAATATGATACCTTTTGAGTGCGATTCACAGACACTAGTGACCTATCAATTTCCCTATCTCGAGGAAAGAGAACCGGAGGATGACAGCTCCCTCCCAGAAGAGTGGTTGATATACGTTAAGTGGCTACGTCTCTGCTTCTGATTATTAATTGTGGCTAATATAGAGCAAGCAGATGTCCCCAGACTATGCAGTGGCTTCTTGGAACAGGGAGGTCTTTGGGCATCATGGAAAGAAGCTCCCAATCTGGGTTTCTGCCTCCACTGATATACCTTGAGGTCAAACATGCTTAAGCTTTAGACTCTCACATTTCAGGCTCTGGGAGGGGTCCTTCTAATGTGTTGTCATGGTGATATGCATCTATAACATGTGTGTGAGTGATGTTTGAGGTGCAATTGTGAGGATGCTGTCTTTTCCTCTCCGACTTCCCCTTGACTGTACTTCCCTTGGAGTGAGGTGATATCACAATGATCATTGGCATTTTAAGGTCTAGTTATAGGAAATTTCATTGGAGGACAGACTTCTTTGGGGTTTGATATACTTATGTCTTCCTCTGTCACCTCATTTATCGTCAGGGTTCTGCTAGTATCCTGGTTTGGAATGACTTCTAGAAACAGTCCTATACCCACTGTGTCAGTGAACCTGATGCCGTGGTGGGAAGGTGCAGGGTCAATGGCAGCCCCATGATTTGACTGTATCCTAGTGCCTACATCCCCAGTGATCAGTAGAAGAGAAACAGTAATGAACGTGAGGAGTCACAAGCTAGTCTGTGGAAAATTCTTCTGAGCATCAGATATGTACACTAGTCAGTGGAGGATTTGATTCTCGTCAACAGTCCATTTGGAAGTTCTATTCTCTGGGGAGTATACTCACTCATGCAGCAGACACAATTATAAAAGCATCACGCAATATTTTTTCTTTTTTCACGGAAATTAAAAAAAGAACTATCATAATGCCACTGTTTAAATTTCTTGCTAATAAGACACAGAACACCAGCACAGATGCGATACCATAAAACTCAGAATACACGTAAAATGAGGATATCAGTGACAAACCGTAACCGGAGGTTGTTAATTCAGAGTCTTTTGGATTTATCATTACAGGAAAAACCTGGAATTTCCCTGAAATCCTACAGCTCATGTAGGAAAGAAACCTGATGGAGGCTTCCCCCAGATTGATAACTATCCTAAAAATATATACGATATTACCACTAATGAGTTGTAAAACTCACATAAATATTTATAAACCACCAATAATAGAGAAGGTTCTGATCAACCATGCTGGGGAAAGACTAAGTTATTATTCCATTTTCTCTATAGAAAGATATTTTATAAAATCTCAGTCATGACAAGACAACCAAAAAGTATGATGCAAAAAATATTTTAGAGATGTCAGACAGTTAATAAAAGATGGAGTTATTTTTCTAGATTTTGTGGTGTGTGTTTGCCGCTTGTTAGCTTTTTAGAGTTTATAATTCAGATCCATTTATTTTCTCATTCCAAATAAATATTCACTTTCTGATCTAATTTTATATTGGTAATTTGGATTTTTTTTTTAAGATTTTTATTTATTTATTTGACAGAGAGAGGAAGAGAGAGCGCACAGGCAGGGGAGAGGGAGAAACAGACGCTCCCACTGAGCAGGGAGCCTGATGCGGGGCCCAATCCCAGGATGCTGGGATCATGACCTGAGCTGAAGGCAGCCACTTCACTGACTGAGCCACCCAGGCTCCCCTGGATTGATATCTCCCTCCCTCCCTCCCTCCCTCCCTCCCTTCCTTCCTTCTTCCCTTCCTTCCTTCCTTCCTTCCTTCCTTCCTTCCTTCCTTCCTTCCTTCCTTCCTTCCTTCCTTCCTTCCTTTTTAATTTCTTTTTTAAAGGAGAATCCAAATTGAGTAAGTTTTAGGATCAAAAAATCCTAAACTAGCCCCCGTGGCCACGTGACACTTACTATTTCAGCCATGTTGGCGTCAGTTTCCTCACCTGTAAAATAGGCAGTAATAACACCAGCCGAGTGGTTGTGAAGAGATCATCAAGAGGTGAAGGTGTCAGAAAGATGCAACAGTATCTGGGAACAAGACCTGAGGTGCCAGGTCCCCCCATGGCCTCATACAGTTGCTCAACACCAAGGTGGAGCTTGCCGTGACATAGGTATGGTCTCCCTGGCATTAGCCCGCCAGAGGGCAAAGGGGCTCATCTCCAGGGCCTTAGCGAGTTGCATTAGCAGCGGTGAGGAGAGAATTCCTTGGTAGTTGTCTGCAAGGTCTCTCTTTGCTCATCCTTGCCCCACCTTGCATTTTTCTGAGAAGTCAAAGGTGGGAATGAGACAGGTATTACCCTCCTGCTGCTTCTGTGGTTTCTTCTGGAAAGAAAGAAGACTGCGGTTTGTATGGTAGTATTGAGAGCAGTCCCAGGACTCAGATGCTGGTTGTGTGGGTGTCAAGAGGCAGACTGGAGAGCCTGTGTGTTATTGCCGGGGCCAATATGGCGGATGTGTCTCTGGTGCCCACCATGATGGAAGCAGCTTCTTAATCCTGAGTCAAGAAGTGGGTTGGAAGCCAAAAGTTCCAGTGGTGGCTTCCAGAGTTTCCCTCTTCCTGGTTTGTGAGCCAGTTCTGCAGTGCAGTTCCACAAGTTATTCCTAGAAGGTGCCACTCCACTCCGCCAATAATTGTTAAGCGTCTCCATGTATGCATATTTTGTGTGTTCAAATCTGGACTGATATGGGATGACATGCAGAGAGTTCTAACACGGTGAACAAAGCTTTCCGTACTGGAGTGAAAAGTGGAGAGAAGCAGAAAGTTATCTCCGTCCAAACATGGCCTGAAAGTGGCAGAGGATTGCTGATGGGACCTTGCATTTTGTGGTGAGAAGAGGTAATTTTAGCTCTCAGGATCAAGACTAAGGACATATCATCTCATATCCATATAGTTAAGTATCAATGACCGGTGGGTGAACAGAAACCCAATCTCTGGAATTTTAAGTCTCAAACTCAAGGAAGGGGAGGAGGTGAGACCTGAACCAATTAAGTTTCTATCACCTGGAGAAAAAAGGTCTTGACAATGAAATGAAGTTCAGAGATAGAAAAATACATTTTGCCCTCCTGAGTGTAGGCACTGCCATCGACCCACTGTAGGATCGAAGCGACCTACCTTGAATGTGAACACATGGCAGTTACCTTGCTTTGCCTGTCTTAAATTCAAATATTCCACTTGTCCTCACAGAGACCTGATGAGATGGGACTACGATTATTTCCATTTAACACCTCGGGGAGGGAGCCGTGTCGTCGGTAGGTTACCTGATGACCCACAGCAAATAAGGGACCTAGTCAGAGTTCCGACTTAGGATTGGTGTCAAGAGCAATAGGGAGAACATTTCTGGGGGAAGAGAAGTGTAGGAAAAGGTTTGGAGAGCAGAGGGGAGTTGGTTGATTCTTGAATGGTTGTGGGCAATACGATCCTAGTGCGTGGGGAAGGATGCTGAACTCTCTAAGCTAAGACACATTTTTCCTGAATGAGCATGGCCTCCGGTGCCCTCTGGTCCTACCACCCCCAGGCTCCTGATGGCTGTTGTGCTGCTCTCTTTGTTCCCATCTCCTCCCCCGTCTGTGCTCTGAGGAGTCCAGAGTGAGTAGGACTGTCCTACTCACATCTTGGGTCCTCCTCACATCCACCTGTTTCATTGGGCATCAGAGCTCAGAGGGCTACCCTTCACATGATCCTGGAGAAAAATGGCATGTTTTCCCCTTTCAGGAGCCACAAGGAGATGAAATTGGAGAACTTTGTCTCCAAGTGGGCACCCACAGTGGCTACTACACTGTGATGCAGCAGAAGCAAGAAACAGAGCAAAGGCGAGGCCCTCAAAGCATCCTTCCTACTTCCGAGTCATGCCCAGGAAAGGCCCTGCGCTTGGCCATCATGTCCTCTCTTTCCTGTGTCCCCTCAGCCCACATTTCACTCGCGGTCCCACACATTTGCTTATTTGCTCCTTTTTGCCTTCTCTGCCAGAGGGGAGCTGTCCTGCGTATAAGACCACAGGCTCCACCTGGATTTGAACCCCGGTTCAAACACTTACTGGTGATACAGTCTTGGGCAAAGATTGGCCCTCTCCATATCCTCACCTATAATATGGGATGGTTTTTACTTGCAGAACTGTTATGAAGATTCCATGAGTTTAATACAGGTCAAGTGCTTAAAACACCACCTGGACCATAGTAAAAGCTCGTGAAATCTTATGGGTTTTTTTTTCCCCTTCATTTTCAAACATCGCGTTCCCAAGCCTCACACCTATATACCAATTTCATGACTTTTGACATCTCCAGTGCCTTCTGTAATAATACTGTATTTGCTTACTATTTTTTAACTCGAATTGGTCCTAAGTCATAATATCAGTGATATAAAGGAATTAATGTGCAGGTTAATTTTTTTCCTAGCATCTTTTTCTTTGTTTCATAGCAACTAAAATTTAAAAGTTAGTTTACGTGTTCCTAAGAATTATCTTGGGTACCACCCATGAGGTGGGCACTACGCTTTAGAATATACTTGGGTGAGTAATTGTTTTCTCACATTGACTTTTTTTATGAACTGGCTGATTTACTAATTCCCTAGTTATCCATTCAATTACTGAGTCATTCATGACTAGAATTGTTTACAACAGCCGTTTACTGAGTACCGTGTATGCTCAGACCCTAACCGGGACAAGGAAGGGAAGCAGATACCTCCCCAGTAAGTCCTTGCCCTGGGGAGCTGGCCACGCAAACAAGCAATTGCAACACAGTGTTACAGGCCCTTAAGAGAGGTGTGTGGGAGAAGTGACGGGGACCTGGGGGAGTCAAGGCTCCTGCCACCAGATGATTCTCCAAGGACACAAACTCTGCTGTGCTGCTCCTGCCAAAACAACAGTGGTCATGATGCAATAGTTTCTGGTCGTTGTCAAGTGATGTGAATGTCAGCAAGGAAGGGCTTCAGTGAGGGGTTAGACAACAGAGAAAATGCAGGTGGGAAGGATTCTGGTTGAAAATAAAGATGTATCAGCTAGTCCTCCCTCCCTCCCTCCCTCCCTCTCTCCCTCCCTCCCTCCTTTCCACCCACCTTCTCTCCCTCCCACCTTCCCTCCCTCCCTTCCTTCTTTCCTCCCTCCTTCCCTCCCTCCCTCCCTTCCTTCCACATGTGTTTATTGAGCACCTACTAGGTGCCCGAGACCGAGAACATAGTCTCTGCCATCATGGAGTTAAAAAGCTCCTGCAGGGGCCAAATGTTATGATGCAAACAATCATACAGAGAACAATTCACTTATAACTTTGACAATTGCCAGGGAAAGCATGGGGCGGGTTACAAGAGTGTCTAGAAAACTCACGATAGACCAGGGATTGAAAGGTGTCAACTCTGAGAAAGTGAAATGTGAGGGAAGGGAGATCCACAGAACGAGGAGGAACCAGCTGAGGCGCGGATTTGGGGGCGGTAACATGGGACGAGCCGTGTGGCAGGCAGAGGCAGCCCAGCCCGCCAGAGGGCTGGAGGCGCAATGAGATCCGTGGCTTTGAGGAGTGCAGAGACCTCCTCTTTGCTGGATGTCAGTGAAAGACCTAGAAGGTGGGAAGCAGGAGGTGAGGCTGGGGGGTGGGGGGAGCAGAGTCTGTTCCAGATCACCTGGGACATTGTAGGTAATGTCCTCATCACTCTATCCTCAGTGTAAGGAGAAAAAGTGCAGAGTTTTGGGAGGGGGGCTCCCAAACTAATTTACATTGGGAAACTCACCGGCAGCTGCAATGTGGAGAAGGCATTGGTCACAACGTGCACTTGGGCTGCGTGCTCAAACCAAGGGTAGGGAAAGTGGAAAAGAAGGGTGTTCAAAGTGATGAAGCAGGGTAGAAAAAAATTCCGAACGGGTTTCCTAAATGAATTAATTGCCAAGGCGATCCCCTGGGGACCCAGCGGGGCAAGGGCACTGTGGAAACCAATGCCACGGTAATATTTAAAGCTCCCTTTGAACTCCATGCTGCGGGAAGAGCATGGGCTTTGGAGCAAAGCAGACGGGGGTTCACACCCGGCCTCTAAGTCTTTGGCTGTTTGACCTTAACCTCCTGATCTCGTATTTCATCACGTACGGAATGGATATAATAACAGTACTGCCCTCAGAGCACCCCTGGAAGGCTTCAGCAGAGCATACGTGGGATGTCTAGCACATAGTAGGTGCTCAGGAAAGCGTGCTGTGGAAGTAGTGCTGCGACACGTTCTGTTTTCTGTACACACTGAAGGGAATCCAGGTCTCGTATCGGTTTACAATGAATTCTAGAGGAGCAGCCACACTGTGCAAAAGTATTCCTTCTGATATGCAGCACATTATAGCAAATGGCATTATTCATGGATGTGTCAAAGCCATAAAATAGGAGATTTTGAGGCGATCACAGCTGTGAATGATTAATATTTTCATCCCAAGATGCCACGGAGGTAGCAAGGCTATGTTAATTATTGCATGCCTGAGCCTCGTACTGTGGGCTTCCTCCCCAAGTGCCTGTTAATTTGCTCATGTGCTGTGCAGCAAATAGGACTAGGGAACTCTCCCCTTGGAAAACCGTGGATCTCCGGCAGTCCTCCAGTCCCCAGTAACTGCTTTATACTTCCGCAGGAGGGAAAAAAAAAAAAAACCCTCCACATCCGACAACAATGATGGGTTTTAAGCAGGAATGCGAAAGAAATACTTTTTCAAAGATGGCTCTGAGCCTTCCTTTTTGTTTGCAATCAATTTATCTTTTTCTTAAATTTCTCTTGAAAATTTCAGATGCACTGAAATCAGAAACACCCATGCAAATACCATCCCCTTTTAAATTGTTTTCCATCGGTATTAAAATTTAAATTTCTTGAGTCATCTCCGTATTATTATTTAAAATGTATTTTTACATCTATCAGTTGTTTTCTTTCGCATTTTAGATGCAAAGAAAGCAACTCTACCTCCCTGTAAATATTTGTTTAGCCTTCCGGAGCTGTATCTCTTTATTTTGAGGATGTCGGTTTCCTATCTTTACCTCTAAAACCCCTTTTCAAAATATAGATAGATTTTTAAAAATTAAAGTGTTGGGGGGAAGCCAGGGCCAAGAGCTATGCACTCATCCTCGAGGTAAATGTGTGAATTTCTCTAAACCCTAGTGTGCTCTTATACACTGAACCAATTCCTCCTGCAATTTCCGTAAATCTCTCTATTCATACGATTTCACGAGGATCAGTCTCTGTTGAAAAATCTAGTTGAAACTGCCTGGCAGTGGGAAGAGGATGATCTATTAATTTCATCATTTGTATGAATCATGTCTAAATGATCTCAGCAGAGAAAATGTGTTACCCATTTAAATCTCATCATTACATATTATATAATAATTACTGCTAATTCTAGTTTGGATGGGCCCCGGTTTGGCTTTCCATCCCCTTTTCTTAAAAGTGGAGGGTAGGGTGACCTCACCGAATTCAGCCCCTCCAGCCTTTGTGCCTCCTCGTGCCTTCCTCATTATGGGCTTAATCGCATCAAGCATCTAGCCAACTTAAAGTCTGTTTTGTGCTGGTGATTAGTATTCATTTTGTGAACGTGGAGTTCACCCTCAGCACAGAACGGAGCCTCAAGTTAATCACTGCTGTGTCTTTCTCCCTTTGCCTCTGATCTGTGGGCATCGGCGTCGTGTGGCTTGTCCCATCCCTCCTTTTTGGTTTGCCCTTACCAGCCAAACGGCACCTCCACACCGCGCCGTGTCAGAATTAGAAACTTTGAGCAGGTCTGCAATCACGGCCGTCCTCATCAACTCTGTGCATGTTACCCATTTCATTTCCACATTCGAACCGTTAATATGCCTTAATTTCTCTCACTTTGTGAATATTTAATTCCTCCCTTTTCAACATCATTTTTAGGTTGTGTGAATCATTTTCAAAGTCTTTGCTCTTCTCCCCGCACTGCCATCTGCATATTTTATGAAATGGCACCGTTGAGTCTCGGAGGGCTCTTGATAAAACCAGAACTGGCAGCTTGCTCGTTAGCTGTTTACGGGGAGCTGTGTGAGTCCCCGATAATGGCGCGCTCCCATTTGGATTCGAATTAAGATTCTCTGACAAATGACCACCAGGAGCCTTCTCGGGACGTCATTCGGCCTGCCGCGGGAAACTTGCTTCTGGGGGCCGTCCTGGGGAGTGTTACACCCCTGACTTCAGAGGTAGTCTAATTTTGGAAGTGGAAACACAAAAGCTTTAGCAAATTAGCACCTCCGCGGAGAGCGAGAGTGCCCTGAAACGACGCGTTCTAAAGGTCAGCTTATTTGACCTTCTGGAGTTCTGTAGATTCCAGAAGCCAGATCTCTGCTTTAACCAGGTGGCCAATGCCCCCATTTCATCTGGGGCCGGGGTCTCCTGGGGCAAGGGGCCTGTGGCTTTGAAATCAGGAAAATCCCAGGCAAATGAGGATGAGTTGGTCACACTCACTGTGACCGCCCTTCAGGACCGGTGTAAGGCTCTGGGCCTTGAAAGCAGCTGAGATGGTCAAGGGAATGGAGAGATGAGCCTTCTCTATGCCTGTTAAGAAGCTGAGGGAAAGGCACAGACCACAGACCTGCGGTCCATGAGCTTGCCTTGAACACTTCGATGATTTCCGTTGGCTGATACCCTGCATTTAAAAATCCAGAGATTCCTATATAAAAATTCAGGATTTTCACTCTTCTTGTAAAAACCAAAGACACGGCTCTACTGTGTCCCCATTCTTTAGGGGAATGATTGATCAGCTAGAGCTGGACTGTGGCAGTCTCTGTAGGTGAGGCACCTGCTTTCCTGTTTTATGACCCTCCCCAGCCGGCTGCATTGGGTTTGCATACCAGTCTGGTCTCGGTCCGCATTTGACTGGGTAACCCTGGATAAACCTGAGGGTTGTCTTTGCAGCAGATTCAAGTCTCAGTTCCATCGTCTGAGTTGGCTGACTTTGGGCAGGATAAGTAAACACACTGGGTCTCTGTCTTCTCATCCTTAACTTGAGCATAATAGAAGTATACTAGTATATGTAGTAAATAGTAAGTTAAGATACGTACATTGAGAAAACGCATAGAGACAGCTGAGCGGTGGACCCGGCCCAAGGAAGTGTTGGGTAAGAGTGCTTGTTCTCAACTTCTTATTCTACGACCATTGGTTTTACAGAAAAATAAGCTGGAATCCAGAATGGCCTGCTGAATGACTTGAAATAGATATAGAGACTGTGCGAATGAAAACAGTAAGAAAGACACATGATTGGCATTAAGAAAAGATATTGTTTAACGTCTACAGGAACCAAATATTGAGATGTGCTCCTGCAGCCACAGTGGACCACCTGCATCATTAATGAAAGATATCACTGACTGTGGCACAGGCAACAGAACATTCCATTCTCCGTGAACAGGTAATCTTGTGTTCCTCCTTGCATTAGCAAATCCTCTCATCCCTTTTTGAATTCAACAAACCTATACTTTTTATGCAAAGTGGATTTCTTTGTAGTAGAATCTGTTTCCTAAAGATTGTCTCCTGTTGAAATGGTTTTATCCTATCATAGTCTTGTGACACTGGGGATTTTTATCACTGGGCAAAAATGATACACTATTAATACCTTGGATTTACATAGAGGTTTTCTTCCAAAGAGTTCAAAGGTACTAGCTGGTTCTCAAAGAAATGGTATTTGATATTAGTGAAGATGTTATACCACAGGAAATGACGGTCTATCTTTAAATGTCTCCCCCTCCCCCTTTACAAAGAGACTATTGTAATACCATGGGCTCAGAGCTTTTCTAAGGAGATAATTTGGGCACCTCTGTGGTTTGGTGAAAAGTATTTCTGATTCTGAGTTATTAGGACCTAGGTTTGAATCTCCGATTGGTCCCTGGAGCTGTCTGGGCTTGGCATCTATAAAAATAGGCAGAGTTTTAAAGAGAGTTAAAGAAAGGGGCATCTATAAAAATAGGCAGAGTTTTAAAGAGAGTTAAAGAAAGGGACTATCTACGAAGCTGTGAGCAGGTATAGGTAAATCGCTAGAATAGTGGAGTACGTGAGGGCTACTCACGGAGAGACTCTTGTATTGACCCTTGCCCCTTAGAGGCAAGAGGAAGGAGAGGCGGGTAGACCCAGGAAACCAAGGGCCATAGGGAGATGACTGCCTTATCCCAAGAAGATCCTGGTCCACTCAGGTAGGGAGCCGAAGGAAAGTATACTGAGATCGCTGTCTCTTTTTTCCTTCCAACTTCCTGGGGGGAGTTCCGTGTGGGCCAAATCCAACCAGAAGCTTTGGGAAGAACCATTGTAGCAGTGTGTACTGCTTAGCTGCCCAGGGCGCCGCAAGCACAGAGACCATATAGAAGGAATCAGAGAGTGACAAGCGTAATCAGCTATGATCCTGAGCCAATCTTTTAAATGTCTCCCGAGTTTCCTTCTTAGCAGGATGGAGCTGTGTGCATAATACTCACCTCAGAGTGTTATGTGAGGTCAGTGACATCACACGCACACTGTCCTGGCATGCAGTGGTCATTTGAAGGATGAAATAGACTAGTGCTTTGCATATGGCTGTTTCATCTATGATGCAACACAAGCCAATGGCTTGGGTGCTAGATGGGTGAAGTTCTATGAAAACCTGTGAGCCCTGAAAACACAAATCATGGTTTTAAAATATAAAACGTAACTCGGGGGAGAGGGTAAGATGGCGGAGGTGTAGGAGGCACAGAGAGCCCTGGGAATCAGAAGTCCAGCTAAAGAGGAGGAAATCACTCTAAAAGCCGGCAAACGCAACAGCAGAGAGAAGAGAATAAGAACAGCAATTCTAGGAGCAGAAAATCGACCACTTTCAGGAAGTAGGACGTCTGGAAAAGGTGAATTTAAAGCGACGGGAAGAGAGACCCCGGGGGGA
>CM053610.1:6869467-6890367 GCA_028646535.1 Procyon lotor | reverse complement strand
AACTTGATAGGCAAGGCAGGAGTTTGGGGGGGTGGGGGAGAGAAATGAAACACGAAGGGATGGGGAGGGAGACAAACCATAAGAAACTCCTGGACTCAGGAAATGAACTAAGGGTGGCCGGGGGGCATGGTGGGGTAGGGATGGGGTGGCTGGGTTGGGGACAATGGGGAGGGTATGTGCTATTAAGTGCTGTGAAATGTGTAGGCCCGAGGATTCACAGACATGTACCCTGGGGCAAATAATACATTATATGTTAATAAAAATTAAAAAAAATATATATATAAAACGTAACTCAATAACAATAGATAAATCCTTTATCAATTTCATATGAAGCATAATAATGTTGTGAATTATTCAGCTTTGTCAATGAGTCAAGCTGTAACCAACTCTTATTTAGTTCTATACAAGCTTATTTAAAGTGGGATGTGTTCGATATGTCTATGTGGGATGTATAGAGTTCTCAGTTAATCTGCTTCACACTGGTTTTCCTGGGGAAGGCTGTATTTTAAAAGGTTCGTGCGTGCTATCATCTCAATGTCAGTGACTGAGTAGCCAAATGGCAGAGGAGGAAGGGCCGTGGGGGAATAAGGAGACCAGGCAGAAGTGAAACAAACGAACAACGCCAAAAAAACCCCTACAACTGGTAGCGCTTAGATCATACTCAATCCCATGATCTTTTTACAAATAAATTATGTCTTACAGAATTTTTAATTAAATTTTAAAATTCTATATAAAATTAATGTTAAAAAAAATGATACTTCATTGATTCTAGAAAACTCTTTTTTTTTTTTTTCACATCTTCTCAGGAATTAAGATGCATTGTAAGCGATGTCATCTTAGACTTTGTAAATATAGGGTAACCAACATTTAAGTCTCATGACATTTGGCGTAGAAACTGGGACTCGCAGTTTCTATCTACAGGCTGAAAGCTCTCTCAACCCTCCTTTGAGGCACTCTGTGTGGCAAGTGTCCTGAAACAGAGTAGCTCTGAGCTCGCGAGAGGACCGGAGCGCTCAGATCCAATCTGTCCTTTCTTACCTCTTCTTTGCTCATTGGGGTTGGGGAACCTAGTCTAGTGGCTCTCAATTTGAGGTTCCTGGACGTGGAGAAGCCCTATAGGGAGGGATGGAGGCCCATGGACTGATTTTAATATTCTACAGTATTCATGAGCGTCATTCCCAGAGGAAAGCAACAAATCATGTTTTTGGTTCACCTGAGTATAATAATCGTTACCTACTAATCAGAAGTTCTGATTGTCAGATGATGAGCAAATAACAATATAGTAATAAGATAAAGGCAGAGGGGTGATAGGTCTGATACCTGGTAAATGCTCTGTGACCCTGTGGATCTCTTCGGATGAAAGAGAAAGGGGGAGGGAAGAAGGGAGTTGTTGGCAGTGGAAACTTCAAGGAAATGTCACTCCAGAGACAGTGACCTGTCCAAAAAAATCACATGCCCATCCAGGAAGTTGCAAGTTTTCTTGACTCTCAGTCCAGTATCCTTTGCTTTCATACGGCCTTCTAACTTGGCAGTCAAACTTATGGAAGAAATATATTCAAACTGCATAACCAAAAACTCTCTAACAAAATGACTTTTCAGAGAGAAGATTTTGTCCAGGTACATGCCAGCAAAAGATTTGAATAAAAATAGCTCTGCTTTATTGTTTATGTATAGTATTCCTAATATATATTTGGGACATTAGGGTTTTTGCACCAGGATAATTATTTCTCATCTAAGATCCTTCCTACATTATATTTTACTTTATATATGAGAATACATATGGTATATTGGAGATAACAGATCACTCTTTTTTTTAAATTTTTATTAACATATAATGTATTATTTGCCCCAGGGTACATGTCTGTGAATCGTCAGGCTTACACACTACACATAGCACATACCCTCCCCAATGTCCACAACCCAGACACCCTATCCCTACCCCCCACCTCCCAGCCACCCTTAGTTCATTTCGTGAGTCTAGGAGTCTCTTATGGTTTGTCTCCCTCCCCATCCCTTCCTATTTCATTTCTCTCCCCCACTCCCCCCTCAAACCCCTGCCTTGCCTCTCAAATTCTTCATATCAGAGAGATCACGTGATAATTGTCTTTGTCTGACTGACTTATTTCGCTTAGCATAATACCCTCCAGTTCCATCCATGTCGTTGCAAATGGCCAGATTTCATTTCTCTTGATGGCTGCATAGTATTCCATTGTATATATATACCACATCTTCTTTATCCATTCATCATAACAGATCACTCTTATCTTAACTGCCATATCTGGGAATTTGAGATTACAATAAATTATTTTGTGATGTTAACCAGTGATGTGGACATAATATATGCGGATATTTTTAAGACTCCATGAGTGATGGGGCACCTGGGTGGTGCAGTCGGTTAAGCTTCTAACTCTTGGTTTCAGCTTGGTTTCATCTTAGGGTCATGAGATCGAGCCCCTCATCGTGGTAGGGTGGGGCTGAGCGCAGAGCCTGCCTGAGACTCTTTCTCCTTCTCCCTCTCCCCCTCCTCCCTTCTCTTTTACTCTCAAATAAATAAATAAATCTTTAAAAAATAAAATCCACATTATAAATGTGAGCAATAATTCAATATGATTTTTGAAAAAAAAATAGACCGTCCAATCTTGCAAATGAAAGATAATTCTGCAGAGGATGTCTCTATGTCACCTTTCTAGTCTTAAATACTTCAAGTGAAGAAGTTTCTGCGTCTCTGCTTATATGACTATTCACAATCTAATTGATCTCACTGTCTGAATTGTCCTTTCTTAATTTCACTGCATTACTCATTTATCGTGCTCGCTGTTCAGATATCTGTGAGAGGTAGCAGGGCTCCCCCCCAACCTCAGTCAATTAGACAAGCTATTGTTTCTGATTAAGATATCATATCCTAGAGAATAGTAGCAATTAGAGTTGGAACAGAGACCCTGTAGGTCATACAGTCCACTCCCCTACCAGCTTAAGAGAATGTTTTACATTACACTGTAGTTTTGTGTGGTTTTCTTGATGTTAGTTTTAAAAAAATCCAAGCACCTGTCAGTGTTAATTATACCCGCTTCCTGCATCCTTACTATGACTTAATCTTACTATTTTGCATTGCGAATTCTCATAAATTGGCATTGAATGATGGCTTCATGATGATATCATCTCATCAAAAGACAGGGACATGATTTTGAGCAGGGAAAGCAATTGTTGTTTCATTTGCTTTCTTTGTGGGGGGGGTGGGGGGGCGGGCAGGTGGGGAGTTAGAAGTGAATTTTATTTAAGTATGTTCATTTGCCAGGGCTTCTGAGCTTCAAAATGCCTGGAATGGAGTAGGTCAATTTTTCATTGCTTGTCCTTTTTTAAATCAAGTAAATCCATTTGTCAGAAGGACTAATCTCGCGGTGTAGAGAATGGTGTCCATAAGAAAGAAGCTCAAAGTTCTTAAAAGCTTCTTTGACTCAGTACTTATTTGCATGGGATTCAGGAGGATGGTTTCCATCCTCCTGATTTATTTCCCAGTAGGAGAAAATGACCCCGAGTGTGGTTAATATAAGAAGGGATGATGATAAAATTACGATGGTGATGATGTTCACTTTGAACACTTATTGTGTGCTAAACACTGCAGAAAATACTTTGCATGCAATATCTCATTTAATCCTCACTGCTACCCAGAGCTAAGGACCAAAATTACCCTCAAATGAAGGAGAGGCCAGAGAAGTTATAAATCTGCCAAGGTCAGTAGGCTAGTAAGTTATGGAGCTAAGATAATAATAACAATGATAATTATATTGACATAATATTTAATAATTATAATTAATAATAATAATAATAATTGGAAGCCCTTTCCACTGTCAAGGTGGCAATCTGAATGCGAAATGGGGCTGTTGTCATTTTTTTTTTTTTGGAGCTTGAGAATTTCCCAACCCGTTACAGTATCCTAATGGACCCTCCATTTAGCGTGTGTACCATCTTCCATTAAATATTGTATTTCTTGAACTCATCTTATGTAGATTGACCTCAGTGGATTTAATAAATACATATTTTGAAGAGTATCACTAATTTTATTGCTTTTTGGTCATTTTACAAGTAACATGTAAGCACATTATTTGTCTTAAATTTAAAATCGTGCAGGAGGGAATAAAATGATAAAAATGGCCCCTTTCCCGGCCAGTCTTCAGCTTCTGTTCCAGCTCCTAGATATATCACCTGCCAACAATTCCTTTTGTCTTCTTTCAGGAAGGTGATATAAATATTAAAGTCACTTAAGTTTCATGTATTTTTTTAATGCAAGCAGGAAGACACAACGCATATTGTACTGTGTTATTTTTCTGTCTTAGTACATGATAACAATAGTGCATGAATAGTGTGTCTAATATTCATTAGCTATTGTTTTAAGCTCTTTAGATGTATTAACTCATTAAATCCTCATGATGACTCTACATAGTCCTATCACCATCTTACACACAAGAAAACAGGTATGGAGGGGTTAACAAATTGCTCAAGGACAGAAGTTGTGAAAGGGTTGAAGCTGGAATTTAATTATGCCTTGGAGATCTTTCAATTTGGGGGGATAATAATGACTCTTACTCCTTTTAACTTCTGTATAATATTTCACCATTCACTATATCAGTCACCTCAAATGAACATTTTGACTATGGGTGCTTTTTTTTTTTCTACTTTAAGTACCGTTGCAATTATAATCTTTAAGCACACAAAGCCTTGTGATCATGGGCAAGCAAACATTTCCAATTCAGATTCCTAGAATAGAATATCTTGGTCAAAGTCTTGTGCATTTAAAACTGAGGGGTAAAGCCCAAGTATCCTTTCGAGAAGTTGCTCACAGTTCCCCTCCCATTGTGGAAGAATCTGACAACTTCATTTTCTACCTTAAAAACTTCCCTTTTCAGAGCCTGCAGGATTGAGGTTATCTTCCTGTACTTAGCCTCACCCTAACTTTCCAGACTCATTCCTTTAGAAAACCTAGTGTTCTAGCTACTGCGATCTTCCTGTTCACTGACGGCCATGCTTTTCTGCTCCTCTTTTCCTGAACACCATCTGTTCCTTCTACCTGACATTCACTCCCAACTGCCTTCAGGGGGCAACTTCTTACTTATGTTTCATGACCCAACTCAAATGCCTTCACTCTGTTCACTCACAGACAGACCTGGTCATCCCTTTCATTAGCTCTCTGCAACTTGCTCTGTAACAGGTTCAAATGTTGACACTCACATACTGTAGGCTGTAGGAATGTAGACTTCTCTTCCTACAGCTAAAGTAAGATTTTAGCTCAAGTACCCTTGTTTCCACCAATAGATGAAAACTCTTAACCTTATCATTTCTGTCACCACCAAATTAAATTCCAGTAATATTCAAGATTTTCTACCTATCCTCCCTCCCTTCCTTGGTTTTGTAATTTTTTGAGAAAGTCTTCCAGGCATTAGAGAAATGTCCAGGGCTCGTGCCATCCTTGGCCCTACTGGTCTCCACTGCAAATAGGTTATTTCATGTGGTGTTCAGGGATCATGTTCTCAAATCTCCTTCTCATCTTTAGCATTTCTGCCTTATTTGTCCATTTTCTATGTCTTAGCATATATCCTGTGCTCCTTGGGAGCTCACGAACTCTTGGCTGATTTCCTCCTCCTGTACTGGAACAGTTAGTGCTCTATGACACTGTCCTTAAAAGCCAGCATCTGGACATGTCTCTCAGCCCTTGCTAATAGACTACTTGGGCGCCATGTTGGTTTCTCGGACATCGTGTTTGTTTCTCTGGTGCCATGTTTCTGTAGCATTATGCTGAATATGAGAGGACCTTCTCGAAGGTCTGGGCTGTGCCAGAGGAAGTGAGTTACAAGTCCTCATGACCCACAATTTTTCCAAACCTATCTGATCATTTGTCTCACACCCAGCTTCTCCCACTAAAAGTTGTTCTTTAGGACTGGAGAAAGGCCAGAGTTTCTTCTTAGATACCTACCAATAACTTTACTGTTCTTCAAAACTATTCTCCCTTTACAAAAGCCCTGTAATTTTTTAAAGAAATTTTCTTTACCAGTTCGGAATAAGATTACAACGGCATCATATATCTCCCCCTATTTTTTGCTTCATTTATGAAACAATGTTTACACAGTCTTCTAGGCTCTTCCACTGATATTTGGAATTCTGATAAAACCTCTTTTTTTCCCTCTGAACCAAGCCTCGTTCTTGAAAACCCAGAGCACTTTGACTTTCATGATATTATTTGTTTTACAAGTTCAATGAATTGTAAATTGGCTTTAAAAAAAAAGTCTTAGTCTGTATCTACCTTCCCCTTGAAGGTGTTGGTGGGGGTTAGAGAAATGTGGTAAAAGGTATTGAAAATCTACATATTTTAATATCAACATTTTACCCATTGCAGGACCTATAATGTATTAGTTTTTCACACTGATTGCCATCCTTTGTTTACCCTTCACACCTTACCTGTGAGCTCCTGTGGGAACACTTCTCATATCATTTTGGCAGTGATCTGCTCTGTATGTATCTGAGTGATACATGCAAGTGCTCAATTTATCAGTAAATATTTTTTGAGCACCATTTCATGTAAGACACTGGGTTAGGCATTGAGGATCAGCATTGACCAAAATAGAATCACAGACTTTCAGGAAGCTTACATGCCAGCAGGGAAGGGTAATATTTAGCAAGTCAGCAGCACAATATTAATTATACCTGTGATCATCATTTTTATTATTTGCTTCTACTTCTTATTGCGAAGGCATGCCATGGGATTTCCTGGTTTATTTTCTGAGGCGCACTTGAGTAAAGATGTGAAAATGAATCAAAGTAAAGTAGGAAAGGGATGGTCAAAGAGAATGGGGAGAACATTGAATTAAAAAAATGTGGCAGAAATCTCCTAGGGAGGAAGGACCTCCGCTTGTCCAAAGCACTAAGAGAAGGCCCATTTGGCTGCAGGACAAAGAGAAAGAAAGAAAGGGTGATCCACATGATGAGTGGATGGAGCCCGAACCAGCATTTTAATGTTTACTGAATAAATAAAAGAATCGATGAGCTCAGAGCAGTCAGAGGCTTTGACTTCTGCTCTAGGTTGAAAAGCATAGCCGCATAGAGTCTGTAGTTATGTGATATTGACTAGTACAATTACGCATGGTATAATCATAAAATAAATGAGAGACTGGGTTAAAGGCAGAGACCTTGGAAGTCTCCAGCACCTTAAATACACATGTCAGCTGCTTGCCTCTCATCTACGGCAGCATCTTTAGAGCTAAGCTGACACACAGCATTTCGCCTCCACCCTTCTACTTGGTGGTTTTAGTGGAGGGAAGAAACACTTGAGAAGTAAACTGTTCAACAACCCGTGTCAACTTAGCGCACGGTATCTGTTGAGAGAAGGGAATATTTACTGAAGCCCCAGATGGGGAAATGTTGATAAGCACTCTGCTCTGTCCTTATCAATGAGGGTCGGAACAGAAGGAAGGTCCAGGACAATCAGGCATCTTCTCCTGATGGAGAACCAGGATAAATGTGAACAGGATTGATTCAGGGTTAGTAGGTGCCAGGATGAAAAGCAAAAAGCTCCACGAGGATCAGTCCAGTAACCACTGCTTTGAGTTAGTAACCTAGAGATGTCAAGGGAAGTATGGCAGCTCCCCTGTGGGGGTTCGGTTTGTGGCAACTAGCCAGTTGGAGCAAGGATTTTGCCCTCACTGTATTATCCGATAGCTCTAACACAAGTCAGATGGGAGAGCTAATCAGATCGTTCCCTTGGCCTGGACCCTTTTAAATCAAAGAGAGGTCTATTTTGGCTCTCCATGTTAAGTAGACCCAGAGACCTGACATTTTGTGTTTATTTGAAATGATAAACTTAATCATGAGCGAAATGTTAAGAGATGACAGAACCGGCCACAGTAAGGTCACATCGTGTCCCTGCCAAACATAATACAAGCTCTCGCCTTCACCGGGTTGCCAATCTCTGCCACAGGGGGACCGAGCCGCTTGCAAATGGGGACTGGAGTCTGTCTATGTGATAATTAATCCATGGCACTCAGGAAAGACTGCCAAATCTGCCATATGGTAGTTTTATGACCTGGACGGCTGTTATCTCTGGAGAAAGCTAACATCATAATCTCATTTACTTGTTATCTGTGATTTGAACTTGTACTTCTACAGGGTAAAATGCAGGCATAGTGAGGAGACCCAGGATTCCAGAGCCCTGAGATACACCCACCAAAACTTCTATCACAAAAGTGTGCAGGAAAAGCCACAAAACTCTGACCTGGGCACCTGCCTGTGTCCTGACCTCACAATGCCCGAGTCCCAGGAAGAAATTCGATAGATGATTTATAGGGACTCTACGGTCCATGTAATAGAAGCACCTGACTTAAGAAGGGAGGAGGGACTGCCTCCCAGGAATCATGGGAGTAGAATCTTGGGTTTCTTTGGAATGTGCAGACCAGGGGCTCATGATTGATTTTTTTCCATGGTGACATTTAGTTTGGTGATGGAGGTACCCGTAGGATTTCCAGAGGCTCATTTGGACTTTGGTGAAATCTAAAAAGAGTTTTCTTGAGAGGTGAAGCTTAAAAGTGATTCATACCTGCTGTAACTATAAATGGCACATTATAGTAGATACTCACTGGGGCTCCCCCATGGAGAAGAGAGGCTGTGGGCTATTCCCAAACCCCTGAGCTCCGTCTATGACCACGCCCACTTCTCCCTGACTCAAGAAGCTGCATTATAAAGGATGAAGTTGGTGCGGATGTCAGGCCACAAGCTCAAATCTGGGAGAAGAAACATACCCTCTCAGATGTTCTTCAAGTCAACTTACTTTCTACTGTGAGCCTTGGTGTGGAGACTGTACATTGCCTTCCTAACAACCGTTCTTCCCTTACTTTCTTTGAGACAAATATGTGACTTTCTTCAGGCCGTGAGCCCAGCTAAGAAGCAGCATTTCATAGCCGCAATGGAACCCAGCAGGGGCCATGGGGCACGTGTGTGGCCAATGAGATGCAAAGGCAGGTCCCCATGTGGAAGATCAAAATGGACCGTCTCACTGTTGTTTGGCTTTCTCCTGCTTTCTGGTCTTTTTTTCTCCTTGGAATGTTGATGTAATGGCCGGAGCCCTAGCATGTGTGTGGTGTGTGTCCCCTGTGTACTTCAAAGCCATTCTGAGAAAGAGAAACAGGAAAATGTGGCGGGTCATAGAATTATATATATATATATGCACATATAGGTCATATATGCATATATCAAATGCATATAAGGTTATAGACTTTATATACACACAAATATATATATAAAGGCACACAAATAGATATGCCTTTAAATATACACAGACATGTATGTGTATATACACACTCATATATGTATCTCTCTCGTGATGATGATATTAGAGACACATAAACATTGCTGTTTTAATTCTCTTCTTATTTCCTGTAAGTTCTTTTTTCAACCTATAAATTGAAGTCAAACTGATATACAGTGAAATGCACAGATCTTAAGGGCAGGATGCCACGACTTTTATCTAACTCATGCCCGGAGGTAACCTCAGTCAAGATAGAGAATATCGTCATGGCTCTGGGTGATTTTCATCTTAATTAATTAATTGATTAATTTCCATGTGATATTTTATTTTCCACGTGATATTTTAAAGAAGTGGTTCAGAAGTGATAAAAACATGTGTATGCCTGCAGCCTTCAGGACGGGTGGTGACCCACTGTTGACAGGGACTCAGGCTGGGCGTGTCTGGGAAAGGAGGTCGGGGAGTCACTGCTCACAGGAGGTTGTCACACCCCTGGCCTTTCTCCCGTTGATCTTCTGTGTGGTCACTCTTATCAAGAAAGCATGTCGAGCTCTTTTCTGCAGAAATATTCTGATTATGTGAACTAGATCATGTGGCCTGTGATAAATCACCCTCACTGTCCCCTGGTATTTTGAAAACTGATGAAGCCGCTGATTCTTGGCTCCTTACTTTGTATGCAAATGATGAATTATAGATGGGAAATAGGAAAAAGAAGGTTTTCCCTGGTTTGTCGGTTTGAAGCGAAGTGGATTAGAGAAAGAACACTGCTACTCTTGACTATTTATTGTGACATTGCTTAGAAACATTCAAACTCCAAAGCCTCCAAACCTCTGGGGACATTGTTAGCCTTCTGCAGGAATTATTAAAATGTACAGAAATGTAGGCGCCACACTTTATAATAATTAATCAGGGTCTGTTGATTAATAAAGCTCATTTTTTAGTCTCGATGATTCCAAGTATCATACAAAGGACAGTGTCCTTGTCATTTTGATTAAGAAACCAGACTTTGCAGGGGAAAGAAGTACAGGAAGAGTTGCACTTCCGCCGTCTCCCCATAAAATAAATATTGAATGAGAATATTAACTCGTTAACCTTGACAACAATTTGTAATTTTCATAAGGGGAAAAAAACTCGCATATTCAGCAAATAAATCGCTGCGGGGATTTCAGGAAAACAAATTGGAAGGAATGAAGAATGCTACCATATGAATTCTGTCATTTTTATGGGCCAGGGTGATTAATTTGTTTGTTTAGGTCCCTCAATTAAGGCCACAAATAGTGTAAGGTGTCGGGAGCAAGTTAACCGTTAGGTCTGGTATGGAACTGTCAATGGCGAGTAAGAAAGAAAGGTCATTTGGGGGAAGTGAGCAACTTGGCCCCCAACCCTGGGTCTTAATACCCTACCACAACCACGTTACCTGGGGTTAGCTGCTGAAGCTGTAATTTTACTCTATTAATAGTTTAAAGCTTGTTTTAACAGATAACCCCTTTCACTGGGCAACTACGCAGGAAAATCATTAGGTGGAATTAGCAGTACCAGCCACGGCCTTTCCAGGGTTATCTAATTATTTTGAACTCAATTTAACCAAGAATAGAGATAAAATAAATAACCCATGAACTATTTACCTTGCTGGTTAGAAGGCTTCTTTTATCCATTAAAAAAAAAAAAAAAAAGAAAAAAAGAAAGGAAGAAAGAAAAAAGAGAAATCAAAAGCAGTTGAGGCCAGAATCAAAGCCCTGTTTTCTTAATTTTGCATTCATACTGGGGACCCAAGATACATTTCTTCCCTCCTTTGACCTTTCACACTCCTACCCCTGAGGATGCCATTTATGGAGATATTCACCATTATGCATGTGATAAACGTACTGTTTTCTCCCAGCTAGCTTGGCTTAAACCTTACTGCCTAGTGACTTCGGATAATCCACATTTTTGTTTACAAGGTTTGTTTGTTCTTCTTGCTGGTTCCACTGCCGTCCCCTCTGGAGGGGATTGGAGATTTAATATGGTTATTTTTAAATTTACTTGAACATTGACTTTTTGAAGGAGAGGCATGAATTAGTATGTTTGTGATATGGTGGAGGGGAGAATTATGTGAAGTGTGTTTTATATTTCACTCAGCACAAAGTGAATGAGAGGCAGAGAAACAATCCTATGAGTCAATGGGAAGATGAGAGCATTTCTGCAGAACCTTGCTGTGAGGTCCATCTTGGCTTTGCTGCTTTCTAGTGACAAGATCTTGGTCAAATCCCTTTATGATATAGAGCCTATTTCCTGTTTTGTAAAAGGAAGCTGATGATATTACTTATGCTACAGGGTTGATGTTAGGATTAAATGAAACACTTAGAAAGTGCTCATCACCATATCTGGCACATAGTTAAGAATTCAAAAAATGTTAGCATAGATAGCAATGATGAAAGTGGTTGTGTTTGCAGGTTGAGAATGACAGAAGATTAAAAGAACAGGAATTGGATATTTAATGGAGTTAGTCTCCAGGGCAATAGGCGAGTAACAAGAACAGAGGTGAGGAAACTGGCTTTGGATTATGGGAGGCATAATGAAAGAGAGTAGTGGTAGAAATTGGTGCATGTAAGTTTGGAAATGAAGGAGAAGAAAGTTGAATGAGTCCATGCATTAGAATCTTCTTTCCCAGTATGAGTTATTCGGAAGGACAACGTCAATGCTGAACTGGGAGACACTTAAAGAGCAGGTGAAAGATAAGAACTCAGGGGCAGGGCGCCTGGGTGGCTCAGGTGGTTAAGCGTCTGCCTTCAGCTCAGGTCATGATCCGAGGGTCCTGGGTTCGAGGGGTCCTGGGGTCCAGGGTCCCCGCGTCAGGCTCCCTTTTCAGTGGAGAGCTTGCTTCTCTCTCTCTCCTTCTACTGTTCCTTCTGCTCATGCTCTCTCACTCTTTCTGTCAAATAAATAAATTCTTGAAAAAATAAAAGATAGGAAGTGGGCGTGGAGAGGAATGAGAGAGGCAGCTGACCTAGAGTACTGGAGGGCAGTCAAGGAAGAGCTTTTTATCTCACTAACAAATCGGTGAGTGAATGTATATTAGAGATCTTTCCACAAGGAAGTATTTAAAGGAAGGGCCATGGAAGCCAGTCTTTGGACAAATTGGTTCCATGATGGTATTAAAGGCCTGATCGTAGACAAAGAATAATAAACAGAAAGTTTGATGGTCAACTGCATTATTATCTGCTACAAAAGGCAATGTGATTTTGGTGCCCAGTAGGTGCTCAGTAAATATTTGTTGGGTGTTGACTCTTAACTATCTTCAGGTGTCTCAGGGTTTGGGTTGTACAGTGGTTTTATCCACTATTGTTATTGATTTTAAGAGCAAACAACATGAGCAAAAAAATACACAAGGTAGTATTGGCCCAAAGTGTAAAATAAATATTCATGAGTTCCCTACTGATCTAAGTGATTGAATAAACAAATGAATGGGAGAGACTCAACAAATATCCCATGTAGGAGAATTCTAAATAATTTATGTAGATGCTTTCAAGGAATTTGGGCCATAATTCCCCTCTTCTCAGATATAGGGCATGCATAGTAACTTTCAACAAAGAATACAGCGGGGAGAAGGGGGTAGGTAACTTTGTATTGGAAACGTCCAACCAATACTATCTCTGCCAGGTGATCCAGGTTAATATTAATGGTGATAAGTTGTGTTGATAGTATGTACCCTTGATACTATGTGATGAAAATGGCACTACACCTCTTTGGTCTTCCTCAAAATCTATAACCCTAGTCTAATCATGAGAAAAATATCAGACAAATCCTAATTGGGGAACATTCTACAAAATACTTAACCAGTGTTCCTCACGGCTGTCAGGTCATCAAAGATAAGGAAAGTGAGTGAGTATCGCAACTGAGAGGAGCATAAGGAGACATGTTGGCTAAGCGTGATGTGGTATCTTGGACTAAAACAAGCATTATCTGGGAAGGAAAGAGTCCAGCTCTCAAAGGGAGATCTGGAATGTCAGTGTTTCACTGCAGTAGTAGATGCCAACCCCCTACTTCCTGTGTTGAAACAAAGGTATCCACTAGGGAGATTCTCAACACAATTAAACACCTTCAACAATTCTAGGCTGTCCAGCAGAGATTTCCACAAGCCCTCTTCCTTCTCCTCTTTCTTTTCCCTTGAGGCAATTTACTTAAATTCCCTTTGAAAATAACACTTAACTTCTGTGGCTCATAGAATTGATGTGCCCATTCTGTGAGACAGTTCATGCAAAGCTCTTAAAACAGCATCTCACACATAATAGCATTGTGAGTTTCCATAGTTCCTACTTTCTTTCCTTAATTCAAATAATATTTAAACCAATAGACCTAACATTGTTGGTTAATCACTTAATTGTTAAAAAAAATTTAGGGTATTGTCAACTTTTTTGGATCAATATATGAAGCTTTGGTTAACATTTTTGTACATAAGTATTCATTTCTCGGATCATTTCCTTTGGATGAATTACCAAAAGTGGGATTATTATAAAGTCAAAGGATATGAATAATTTTAAGTCTCTTGCAGCACATTGCAAAATTGCTTTCAGATAAAGAATAAACCACATTATACCCTCAGTAATATAAAATGCTGTTCTTCAATGGGACAGATGCATTTTCCTCCTCTATACCAGAACTCTTTTCTATGTTGAAGGAATCCCCTTAGTTTTGAGGTAGAGGCTGCGTGGTCTTATGCTTACTTCTCCATGCTGCTTTGAGGCCAAGATGTTGCCTAGGCACTTGCATTGAGATGCCCAGGCTTGCTCAATATTCGGGTGGGAGCTGGTGGTGCAAAGAAGCAAGGAGCTACAGGGACATCCTCCCAGCAGCTGTGGGGCTCTGAGCTCCAGATCACGTTCCCGGAGGAACACTGGCAGGGAACTGAGCCCGCAACCAAGGTCTCAGAATATTGGCAGGCCATACAACAGACAGTCCTAGTGCTGGACCCGTTCTGTATGTGTCGCCTGAGGCCTTGTGTGTGGCTACCAGCCCTGGACTTAATTCTCCATCTTTCCCAGAAATGCTGTGAGTAACCCAATAACATTATAATAAATTACTTTCTTGCTAAAATCAGCTGGAGTAGGCCAGTGCTGCATGCAAAGAAGCCCCCGATGGTTACATATACCATCATGGCACCCCTCAATGGCACTGAATATTAGCCTGGCTTTCATTTGTGTTAATCCGTTGGGTGACAGCCTGATATTCCTTTGTTTTACTCATCACTACTGAATTTGAGAAACTTTTTACCTGTCTCCTTGTCAACTAGCCTTCGTATTCTACTTCTCCCCTGCTTTTCCTCATAGGAAAATAAGCTGGAGAATCTCAAAGGAAGAGCACGCAAAATAGTAGATCATGGCTCTTTGACAGGGAGTGGTTTTTTTTCCCTTACTTTTCTGAATTTCCTTTTTTCCTTAATAGGAATAATAGGTAATATTTCTTGTATACTTTCTATGCATTAGCAAATTTTCCAAGGGCTTTCCGTGCATTATTTAATTTAATTCTTCAAAGATCCTATGCTATAGATAGTATCACTATCCCCATTTCATGGATGAGAAAACTAAACCAGAGAGAGTTTAATAACTCATCCAAGGTCACTAATCTAGCAAGAGAACTGTAACCCAGGCAGCCTCATTACAGAGATGGAAACTTTTTCCATTTCCCTATGCTCTATATTATCCTTCTGTTGATTAGAAATCGCCAACTGTCATAAAACTCTAAGAAGAACGATCATATAAGATCATCAAAATTACTAACAAATAATTACTAGACCCTGCCTGTTATGGGGGGTTGTCGTTTTAGCATATCTATTGGCAAAGGATTTGAAGTTCTGCATTTCAGTTGAAATTCAAGGTTTTCTGGAGATCAGTGGAATCTGCAACTTTCTATATGAATCCTTGCAATAGCTTATTAAAATGAGGCAGTGGGGAAAATGCTGGGGGAGGTAGTCATTCATTTATAAGAGGTTTCATTGACTAATACCAGTGAAGTTTTCTGTTCTGCTTTTGTTTCTCAAAGTGCTAATAGCAAGATTCTGTCCCTGCAATCCTATTACTAGTGGCAATGGAATATAATCAGGCAGTACCTGCAGGATAAGTCAAAAGATTAAATTAAGTTGGGATTTGAATCCCCACTAAACACAGAATCAAACAAAGATTAGATTTCTGGACCTCAGTCTCAGAATGGCTTTCAAGGGCTTCTCTTAAACAACAACAAAAACATCATTATTCACTCTGACCACTGCCATGTTTAAAAAAATACAGACGAAGAAAGATGAGGGAGAGAAGGGGCTGCCATGGGATGGAGTCTCATTCTCTATTCCCTAAGTACCTTCCAACTTCACAGAGCTTGTTCATTTCCTGACCGACCTGGAGAAGTCCCGTGTTGAATTCACATGTGGCGCCATGAAGGCATCCAAGTGGAAGACTATACGTTTCCATCCCTAGAATCCTGACAGTCTCATCTTGATCCACCGTTCCATTCCTGAATACGAAGCCAAATTAGCACGAGACTCATTTTGTTTTGGAAAAGCTACTAAGAAGAATTTCTGGAAAAGCTGTAATGTAGAGAAATAAGGGCACTAAAAATGTGAAAAGACAAAAAAACCCAAAAAAAACAAAACCAGGGGCACCTGGGTGACTCAGTCGTTAAGCGTCTGCCTTCGGCCCAGGTCATGATCCCAGGGTCCTGGGATCGAGCCCCGCATCGGGCTCTCTGCTCGGCAGGAAGCCTGCTTCTCCCGCTACCATTCCCTCTGCTTGTGTTCCTTCTCTCACTGTGTTTCTCTCTGTCAAATAAATAAAATCTTAAAAAAAAAAACCAAAAAAAAACCAAAAAAAAAAACACAAAAAACCCCACACAAAACAAAATAGAAAAACCCAACAACTGAAGGGGAGGGGTGGGATTGTCCTTCCTCAAGCTTCTCCTTTGTCCATTTCCTATTTTTGTTACTGGTGGACTTGCTGTTCCTCAAGGTACTAGATGATCACCTTTTTTTAGCAAACCAAATTATACCAAATCGAGTATTAACAGTGATTCCTGACATTGGAGCTTTTTCCAAGCTCCTGGCTCTCTCCTTGATGCATTTCCATCAAGAGCAGCATGTTTCCTGAAGACATCCAGACTTAAAATTACCTTTGACAGTTCTTCTAGAGATTTCACTCTTCTATGGTCTTTTCTTTCATTGAGAAACAAAGGTTTAACCACTTTCTAGATTCGAGGACAAGGAAAGCACACTAAAGTGATGGTACAGGTTGGTGCCTGAGAACCTCTATCAAGCTCTGCACGTCAGTGACCTTCGGAATCACATGTGGATCTGACTATACCAAAAATCTCCCGATTGTATTAAATATAGAGATCAATCATATCAATTACTATAAGAATAACTAAAATTTATTGGTCACTTACATGTTGGGCACGCTGCTCAGAACTTTACACACCTGAACTCATTTAATTCTAATAGCAATGTCATGAGACAGGTTCAATGACTAGATGAGGACTTGGGGACTGGTATAGAATGTCATTTGCCTAAATGCGCAGTGCTGGCAAGCAGAGGAATTGGGTCCAAACCCCAATGGTTGGAATCCCGTGTTCCCCGTGATCATATAGGACTGCCTCTGCAAAGGTTGTTAAAAACTAATTTAGAGTATGTATGGTTTTTGTGAGATTTTTTGGACCCTGTACCGTATTTACAAAAAAAAAAAATTTTTTTTTATTTGACAGAGAGAGAGAAATTGCAAGTAGGCAGAGAGATAGGGAAGCAGGCTCCCTACTGAGCAGAGAGCCTGATGTGGGGCTCGATCCTAGGACCTTGAGATCATGACCCGAGCTGAAGGCAGAGGCTCAACCCCCCGAGCCACCCAGGCGCCCCCCATATTTACAATTTCAAATGGATTCCTTCCTCTGCCAGAGACGTTTGCACCTGCTGCTGCAATGGTCATTCAAGCTTCCTGCCTGGTCAGAATCATAACTACTTTGGCTCTGTATTTGGGGTGCCATTCCTTTGATTACAGGGCTTGAGGGATAGTCAATCCGACTTCCCTACCACCTACTGCCCAACAGATAGGCTTGTGACCCAAGCTAAACCAAATGGTTTCATTCCCTTGCAATTTAAATCTGGAAAAGTGATGACCCCAACCTTGGTCTAATTGGCACAGTGCATTAGCCTCTCGATTCCTTCTCTGTAGGTGCGTGGAGCCGTCCTGGTTCCTCTACCTTCTCAGTCTTGGTTCCATAGCTTTCCTTTCGGTTTTGTGCCCTATTACCTAAACTCTTCCATTAAATTCTCTCCCCGCCCCCTCTCTGGCTTAACATAGCCAAAGTGGATTCTATTATTAGCAGCCAAAGAATCTTAACAAGAATCTTAATGGATATACCTATCAAGATGGACAAGTGTTAAAGAAAAAAGAACATTTCCCCACAGGAGTCCTTTTCATGCATTCCCCAAATTAAATGCAATGGCAAAGAATTATTTATTGAGTGCTTGTTGTATGCAGGCACCATGCAAAATGCTAAATGTGCATTATTTACAGATTAGGAAACTGGCATAGGGAAGGGAGTAAAATGCCGCAAGAGGAGATGAATGGTGTTAGAAGACCTTGAAACAAACCAAACCTTATTCCAGGAGCCTCAGCCTTACACTGGTATTGGACGCAAAATGAACCTCAAAAATGAGCCATCGTATAACATTTGTAATTTACCAAGGGCTTTCCTGCAAAGCTTTTCCTTTGCTCCGTGAGACCCCTCAATAGGTAGGTAGCACGCCTACCTGCCAGGAGCACTTGCTCCCCTCTCCTTGCTGTGGTCCCCCCCGCCCCCAACCAAAAGCACTTGGGTCTCTACGCTTATGTCACCTCCTAAGAGAGGCCATCCTGACAAGCTCATGGAAGTCTTCGCCCTTCTACAGACACTCATGATCCCCTTCATGTTCCTCCTGGCTCTTATAACTGCCAGAAATTATATTCCTGTGGTTTCTTGTGCATTATGTCACCCCATTAGAATGCAAATCCCCGCGACTGTCTTGCTCACCTCAGTATTTTCAGCACATTGTGACTGTTTCCGACACAGAGCAGACACTTACTAACATTTGCTTAATATGTAAATAAAAGAATACATTTTTATTATTTTAAACTTCCTTTCCCTTTGTAGCTCTGGAACTGTTGGCTGGGTAGTGGCGATCCAGTTACTTCACCTTAGGGAGCTTCTGTTTTTTTCATCTGTTAAATGGGGGTAAGCAGAGTATCTCCTGCCGGGGTTGTCATTTGACTTACATGAAGTGATATATATATATACATAAAGCCTGTAGCATTAAGTGTTCACTGGGAAGGGAGGGAGCAGTCGCTACTCGTTACCCACCCACCATTTGGACATACATCATAGGACTCTTCGAGATAAAATGCAAAATTGTATTGTCACGGGTAGAAAGAGAGATTTTTTAGTGTCGGAAATCTAAAACATATTCAGAAACTGGGAAGTTTATATACTTATATAAAACCTGATGTTTAACATCTTGTATTGATGTGGATTTGCTGTGTGGGGACTCTTTGGACCCAGGTTTGGTTCCTTATCAAATGAACTTAAAACACAGGAGTATATGTTTACTATTAAGATCTCCAGCACTAATCTGCCAGGGCTTGGTATAATGGCTCAATGTGATATTTGCAGGATGTGTATGTCTCCATCTCTCAGTTTTGCTTCCCTCTAGGGTTGGCTTCCAGCTCAAGGAAGCCATTCCCTAACATGGCTGTCCTCTGTTAGATCAGACCGGTAGTCTATCAACTAAAAGCCCTGGAGAAACAAAAGCATATCTTCATCTGTATTTCTGGGAAAGGTCTGAGAATTGTGTCACCTTGGCCTAACTTGGGTCACACAATCATCCGCAAACTAAGCATGATAGCCAAGGGGATAGATGTTCCATAGGCCATTGAGCTATGTGTCCAAGCTTGGAGTCAAGGTTGGAGTCAACCACTTACACTAAGCTTGGGGAAGGAACATCCCCCTAAAGAGAAACTGGGGTACCGTTGCCAGAAGGTGAAAATGAAAGACTGGACACAGTTAACATACTCCAGAGGTGCCTGGGTGGCTCAGTGGGTTAAAGCCCCTGCCTTCAGCTCAGGTCATGATCTCAGGGTCCTGGGATCAAGCCCCACATCAGGCTCTCTGCTCAGCAGGAAGCCTGCTTCCCCTTCTCTCTCTGCCTGCCTCTCTGCCTACTTGTGATCTCTCTCTCTCTGTCCAATAAATAAATAAAATCTTAAAAAAAAACATACTCCATTTATTTAGAGAGCAATAATGATAGCTCTGAGGATGATGGTTCAAACAATAAAAGAGAAGAAAGTGACTCAGAGTGATCACACAGCTCATGCAAGATTCCTCATTTAGAGATAGGGTGACTAAGAATCCCGTTTGCCTAGGGTTTTCAATTGCTAAAACTGAGGAATTCCCAGGCAAACTGAGAGGAATTAGTCACCCTTTCCAGTAAATACTAGTAGAATCATGCCTCAAACTCTGCTTGGCATTGTCTTTCCTTCTTCCTCTAATGCTCTTGCCATAGCCACCCACCAAGGTTTTGCTGATCACTGGTTGGGCGGTGGGGATTCAGAGTCTCTTCTGCCAAAGACCATAATAGCAAAACAGTAAGAGCTTGAATGCAGTAGGCCCACCACAACATGCAATTGAATTATAAAGTGACCTACCCCTGAGGAGGGCTGTCTGTGAGGCTGGGCATAAGAACATTCTCAGAGAAAGTCACCTCTAATGTTGGTCTTGAAGGAGAAATAGTATCAAGCTCGTGGTTCCTGATTCTAAGTAAATGGTCTTTCCATTAAACTGGACTATAAAGTATGGGTTACATCAACAAAAGTACAGAAAGATACTTGGTTCTCTCCAGGATTGACCTTCTATTGACAGATCTTAACATATGCAATGGAAATGGGGTTATACACAGATGCGGACATAAGGCCATAGGGGTGTGTGTGTCCATCTGAATTTTAGAAGACTGGTGTCTGGCTATGTCTGATCTTCCCCAAGAGAGATAACAAATGTCTGAAAATTTTGGTCCTACTTGCTTCTCGTTGACCATCCCAACTATCCCCATCCATAGAGCTTTCTAGCACCTACACCGTAAGGGCTCAGAAGCTCTCCTGATGCCAAGAACCTTCCATGGTCTTGGCCTCTATCTGAGAGTGGATAAAAGATGACTCTCAAGACAAGCCCCAAATATCAACTTAGTCCTGAAACAAACACATAAACACACACACACACACACACACACACACACACACACACACACACAGTGTGAAAATTATTCTAAATGCCTTGCTATTTCAAAGAGATTATACATAAAGGAGGATTTGAGTCAGGGAAAAAAAAAACAAAGCATTTTGTTTCATAAATAGAATTGGTGTGGGAGTTGATTGTTTTCTCTCCTGAGGGATAAACATTTTAATTTAATAACAGTCAGAAAGTGCCTAAATGTTCTCAAAGAAAAAATATGGTGTTCCTAGGAGGGCCGAATCTATTCACTCGCCGAATATTTAGAATGAAGCATTTCATTGCAGTGTTACTCAAAAATACCTACCAAAATTTTCCAAGTATTGCATGTTACTAAAAAAAA